>PVJH01030280.1:0-25016 GCA_004026705.1 Nesogale talazaci
ACCACTGTCATGACCCTAATCCTGCCTTTCTCTACAGGTTTGGCCAGAGCATGTACACAGGTACAGAGAAGAGCTCATGACAGACAGAATCCAGATCAGATAAACCCCTCAGGAAGATAAATAAGAGTAGCAATACCAGGAGGGTAAGGGGAAAGGTGGGGAGAGCGGGGGTGTTGGGGTGAGAAATCGTGGAGGAAGGGAGACAGCAGTTGGTGTAAGATATGAAATTAATAATTTAGCATTTATCAAGGAGTCATGAGGGTGGGAGAGGGGAAGAGGAGTAAAAAGAGGAGCTGAAACCAAGGGCTCAAATAGAATATAAATGCTTAGAAAATAATGATGGCAACATATGTACAGTCCTAATAAGCTTGATCGAAATGATGTACAGACTGTTATAAGAGCCCCCAATAAAATGATCTCAAAATAAATAAACTTTAAGGAGGAGCTATGGGATGGAAAACAAGCATGTTGCCAAATGTAACAGTACCCACTGTGAAGACTGTACCATGCTCCACCATGCCTCAAGACAAAATGTCATTTATGTGTCATTAGAAATCAATATTTCGGGGCTGAGCCCCGGGCGTAGTGGCTGTGCATGGGACTGCGACCAACTGGGATGGAGGTTCTATTCCAGCTCCATGGGAGCAAAGGCTGGGCCTCCTCCTCCCACCACCTGAGGGCAGTGATGCCCCAAAAAGCAAAAAAACAAAAAGGTTAAAAAATCAATATTTCACAATATAGTATTACATATTGCTTTTGTGATTCATCGCTGTTTAATGCTCAGTTTGTAACAATGAAAATACATATACTTAATGAAGATTCATAGCAGGAGCAAAATGACAGTGATGAAGTAGCAATGAAAATAATGTTAAGGTTGGGGTCACCACAGCATGAGGAGCTTTGTGAAAGGGTCACGGTGTTAGGAAGGTTGAGAACTGCTGTGTTCAGTTCTCCAGGAACCCCGAAAGGATTGGTACAGGTCCCCAGTGTCTCGTAGCTTAAAACCCAAAGAACAAGCTCACTGCCATCGAGTCAAGTCAGGCTTGTCATGACCCTCCAGGGTAAGGTAGTGTCGCACCTGTGGGCTTTCCAGACTGTAACTCTTACTAAATGGGAGAGGCCAGCGGATCCAAGCCCGCTCCTTTTCTTCTACGTTACAAGCAGGTAGAACTTTCTAAAACCAAGCCAGGCTTCTCGTAGCTGCAGTGGGAAGTCCAGCCACTGCCCAGGGTCAGGTCCCAGCTCCAGGCGTACTGCCTGTTTACACACCCCATCCTGCCCCAAGTGAATCAGAAATCAAAAACAGGAAGAAATAACCTTCACCCACTTGACAAGAAAAGGTTTTTTTTAAAAAAAAGGAAAGCCCGTTACCATTGAGAGACAAAGAAAGCCAAACGAGAAATGATTTTTGAGAACTGTTTGCTTCCAGTAACTGTAAAATAGACACAGATCCTAACAGTAATTCATCTTTACCAAGCCCCAAATTAGTGCCAAGAGTCACAGCGGCTAAGCCTCCTCTGCTAGCCAAAAGGTTGGTGGTCTGAACCGAATCCGAGTTTCAATTCTGAGCTCTGAGGAGCCCTGCTGGGGGCCTAGCAAGTACTCCGAGCTGCTAACCCCAAGTTCAGCAGTTTGAGATGCAGCCGCTGCTGTTAGGAGGAGGGAGGGGCTGTCTACTTCCGGGAGGAGTTACAGTCTCTGAAACATACAGGGGTAGTTATTCTCTGTCATCAGAGTCCATTTTGGGAATGCCTTCTGAGGGGTCAGCCTGGGCCTCTGGCAGACTGGGTTAACCACCGCTCCTCTAGCCTGACCACGGAGGGGCTGTCTGTCTGCTGCTTTAGGAATGGCCTGGGTGTGTCCTTTGGGGTATTGGGGTCCCACGGTCAAGGCTGACCTCCTGATTACCTTGGTGGGAGGACCATAGACTAATCTTGTAAGCTCTTTGTCTGGCACAATGTGCTCCCAAAGTGAGCCATGCGGGGCCACCCCCTGCCCAGGACGGTGCTGGAGTGACCAGGGCACGCAAGAGCAGGTACCTACACTTTAACCCTGGGGGGCAGAAGAGGCGCTGGCCCACGGGTCCCTGGGAGCCACTCTGCACTAGCCGTAGCTCAAGCCACGAATCTCTGTCTCTCGGTCTGTGGAGAGACGTCATCAAACTGCACACACTAAAATGAACAGATTTAGGATGAGGGTCGGCTCTGGGCGCAGAGCAATAGGGGGTGCAGGGAGTGGAGCCTCCGGTTTTCGCAAAACCTTGTTGCTTGCGGTGGGAAGTGGGTTATGAAAACCCAGTCACTGGCCGTGCGCGAGGCCCGGACTTTGGAAACCGGGCGCTGGTTGAAAGCGATGAGTCAGGAAAGGACAGGCGCTGTGCGGTCAAACAGGGCAGTGGGGAGCGATGGAAGCGTCTTCCAGTTTCTGTTGCTGTGGCGGACGGATTTGGAAAGGACGGCGGGAATGGGGGTAGCGCGACCACGGATGGCCCCGGAGCGTGCCCGTAAAAGAGCGGAGCGCGCATGGGGACGCGGAGCACATGGGGACGCGGCTGCGTGTATGTTCACCACGACCACGACGGCGTGACTTAGGCCCTGCACCCGTGCAAATGGGTAAACCGATAACCACCTGGTTTCTGATAGGGACTTTCGCGTCCACCCGACTCCCAGAGGCCACCGCAGACGGAGACCCCCGGCCCGTCCTGCGCCCTGCTCACCTGTGTCTGAGCCGGTTCCTGCAGCCGCAGCGCCATCCGTCGCGGGAGGCTCCTTCCTCTTCTTCACTGACCCTCTGATCATCCACGACGGCACTGTTTGGGAAGAGTCACTCTTTAACAGCCGACGATTCTACCTGATTCCAGAACATGGTCCTCTCTCCAAGACACCCATACACATCAGGAGTGGATTCTACTGTCCTGTCTCTCTGACTTCCCTGCACCCTGTCTCTCTGACTTCCCCATGTCCTGTCTCTCTGACTTCCCCGTGTCCTGTCTCTCTGACTTTCCCTGTGTCCTGTCTCTCTTATTTCCCTGTGGGTCTCCCACCCATTTCATTTTAATACTTTAGACTAAGGCATCCCTGGGATGGCATCTACCAAGGACTGCCCAAAGAAGGTACTCCTCTGTCTTGGAAGACTGGAAGGAAGAATAAGCTTTGAGATTGAGGATAGAGAGACTTTATTATTTTTTATTTTTTAAATCATTTTGTTGGGGACTCATACAACTCTTATTGCCATCCATCCATCCATCCATCCATCCATCCATCCATCCATCCTTTGTATGCAAAGCACATTTTCCCATTTGTTGCCATCATCATTCCCAAAGCATTTGCTTTCTACTTAAGCCCTTGGTACCAGCTCCTTATTTCCCCCTCCCTCCACATTCCCCACCCCTCATGAACCCTTGATAATTTGTAAATTATTATTATTTTGCCGAGAGACTTCATGTTTTATTTCCTCAACTACTTTGGACAAGTTAGGAGAGGCCTGTCCCTGGAGAGGACACCAAGCTTGGTGGAGTGGACCCTGGTCACAGAGAGAGGGAGTTTTCAAGGACACCTGACCCATGGCTGCCACTGTGGGCTCTGTCACAGCAGTGACTGGGAGGACAGTGCTGTGTGTGTGTGTGTGTGTGTGTGTGTGTGTATGTGCAGGATCTTGTTCCGCTGCACTCGGGGTCACTATGTGTCAGAGGTGGCTCGAAGGCACTAACAATAGCTGTCCTCGTGTTCTGGACACATCATGTGAATGGGCTCCACTCAGTTCTTAAGGACATAAACACAAATGAATGGTGGATAGACCAAGAGAAGTGACTGCCGTGTTTCTGAGGGCAAAAGAAAAAAACAACAGATGGTGCCCGACTATCAAAAGATAGAGGGTCTTGGGTCTTAACGGGCTTGAAGATAAGCAAGAAACCGCCCAGCTGAGAAGCAACCAAGTCCACGTGGCAGAAGCACACCAGCCGGTGTGATCATGAGATGTCGAGGGGATCAGGTTTCAGGCATCAAAGACCCAGCACAAAAAGTCATGTCAATGCGACTGAGGGGAAGCGCAGAGGGGAGACCCAATGTCCTTCTTTTTGTTTTGTTTTGTTTTTTTGTTTTGGGGCATCACTGCCCTCTGGTGGTCGTGGGAGCTACCCAGTGCTGCTCCTGAGAGCCGCCACTGGATTTGAACCGCCAAGCCCGTGGGCCGTAGTCCTGCACTCAACCACTTAGGCCACCGGGGCTCAGCCCTGACCCAAAGTCCTTCTGTAGGCAATTGGACATCGCCTTACAGAAGGGTCACAAAGAAGAGACAAGCCAGTCAGGGTACAATACAGCACTGAGTGGTCACACAACTTTCCTCTTTTACACTTCCACCTCCACCACCACCACCCACCCCCCATTACCATGCCCCCAATTCTACCTTATAAATCTGGCGGACCACAGCATGTACACAAGATAAGATCTGGAAACACAGGGAATTCAGGACAGATAAACCCCTCAGTACCAATAATGAGAATAGGAATACCAGGAGGGGAAGGAGAACAGGAGAACCAAAGACAATGATCTATCCGTAACCCCTATCCCAGGGGTGGGGGGAACAGCACAAAAGTGGGTGAAAGGAGAAATCTCTTAGTGTAAGACATGAAAAATAATAATAATTTATAAACTCTGAAGGATTCAGGAGAGAGGGAGGGGGGATATGAGAAACTGATACCAAGGGCTCAAGCAGAAACAAAGTGTTTTGAGAATGATGAAGGCAACAAACATGCTTGACATAAGGGATGGATTGTGATAAGAGCTGTGTGATGCCCCTGTAAACTGATTTAAAAAATTTTTTTTGCATTGTTACTGTCAGGTTCAGATGCTACATTGACCCACAGTGAGGTCACCCATGTGATCACTGAATTGTGTCCCTTAAAGTATGTATTCGAAAAAATAAAAAATAAAAATAAATAAATAAATAAATAAAGTATGTGTTGGGGAACCCCAGCCCCTCTCCTTGGGGGCATAATCCCCTTGGAAAACAGGGTTTTGTTTTTATGCTAAAGAGCCCATATCAGTGCCGAGGTGGTTCCTGAGTCCAATGGCTGGTGTGTGACCAAAGGAGCAGGGGGCACACAGAAGGCAACCGGGCAAGTGGGGGCACGGCATGGAGATCTCCAAGGAGTGCCACTGTGGCCGAGGAGGGTTGCTCCACAGGGGCCCCAAGGCTGGGCATCTTTCAGTAAGCAGATGGCTTTATCTGTCTCCCTCAAGGAGATCAGTGGGTTTGAACCATCACCCTGCCAGTAAGCAGCCCAACCTTTCACCCACTGCACCACTAGGGCTCCCGGCATAATCTATAGCGATCCTTCTCTTAAGTCTGAAGTAGGACTAGGATAAAGCCAGGACAAATCATCCCAGATGAGGGAAACCACCCATCTACACACTACAGAGGGCCAAAGAGATGGAGTCCTCGGTTTTGTTTGGAACTGTAAAAAATGTGCATCATCGTCGACGATCCGTGCCTAGGATCCCATTGTCCATGACGCTCTAATTTCGTTCAGCCATCACTCCGGGACCGAGGATGTATGTGTGTTATAACAAACCCTTCCTGTCCTCCAGAAATCCATATTTCCACAAACACCGCTCATTAAAAACGTCACCAATCACAATGATAAATGGTACACTAACAATGAGAACGAGGAGGAATAAAATGATCTAAAATTGATTATGGTGATGATTGTACAACTCTTCTTGATGACTAAACTATTGCATTGATGATATGTGGATGGAGAGCCAATAAAACAGTTTTTTTTTTAATGTAGCCAATTAAGGTTGACTAGTAAGTGGAACATCATCTCTGAGCCTATGTAAGTTCAGCAGCTGGAAAAAAAGCAAACCCCACAGTCACTGGGTCAATAACTACTCATAGCAGCCTCGGCAGACAGAATAGAACCTTCCCAAGGGTGACCAGGACTGTGACTCTCTTTCTGAGAGCAGACAGCCTCATCTTTCTCCCACAGAATCTTTCTCCCACGGAACGCCTGGGGGAAGGGCGTTACACTTAACACTTAACACTCTAGTTGGCAGGCCAACACCTACCCCACAGGGCTTCTTTGCTGTCACAAAGAGACTCCCATTCCAGGGGCCTAGCAAGGGAGAGCTGGGTTTCTCTCACTTCACTCCACATTGGCGATTCAGATCTACAGGGACACCCAGGGCCCCAGCCTCCAACGGTCTTCTTGGATGACCGTCATGATCAGAGTTAGTTTCCTGCACCCCGTCCACAATCCGGCCCACGGGAAGCTGGGAAAGGGGGAGAGCAAACAGCCTAGGGGTGGGTGTCGTCACTTCCCAGAGGCCAGACCAGAACCTTGAGGTCACACCCAGCTCTAGTGGAGGCTGGAAAATGTCATGGTCTGTGTGGCTGTCAGATCCTCAGTGAAACTCAGTCCTGAGTCAGCAAGGAAAATGGGGCGGGACGCTACCTGGCGAAGGAGCAGGACTCCCCCACACACCATCTCACGTAGGCCTCATTTTCCCCCAAAACCCCAGAGACACGACTTTGACAGGCAGTGGCTTCCCATTCTCTGTGGGCCTGCTTCATTTTCTCGGGAACTTCTGAAAAATCAGGAAGTGAAATTCGGAGTCTTGCCCAGCAGAGAGCTGACAAGGGGAAGCCCAGTTCTCATTTGTGTGAGTTGAACAAGAAGTCTCATCTTCACAGACAGACACTCTGATGTCATTCTGAGCAGCCCACGCTGTTCTCCTGCAGAGAAGGTGTTCTGATTCCCCTCAGAATTTCCCATCCCCTTTCCTGTGCTTCCCAGGGACTGTATTCTCGTTCTGTTTTGTTTACAAGCAGAAGTCCATTGACTCCATGTTTCTAATAGCGTGTACTTGCCGTGTGTCCCCGTGATGTTTCAAACTTGTCGTCAGGCTGCGGCCCTCGTCACAGAAGCCAGTCCAGGGTCACGTCGGGTTTCTAGGCACAGGAACCCAGAAAAAAACATGGGTGGTTCGTTTCCAACCTCTGCAGGATTGCAGTGGTCCAGATCCGAATCCCCAGGCTCTCCAATGTGTGCCCAGACACAGGGCCCCACGGAGTGCCTGTCAGAGTTCTGTCTGTCCCTGCATGTGGCCTACTTCCTTGCAAAGTAGGCCCTTTAAGAATGATTCTCAGGCTGAGCCCCAGTGGCGCAGTGGTTGTATGCAGGACTGCGGCCCATTGGGTTGGTGGTTGAAATCCAGCAGCAGCTCTCCAGGAGCAAAGCTGGGCCTCCTACTCCCAGCAGGGCAGTGATGCACCCCCCCGCCCCCCAAAAAAGAACGATTTTCTCTGGGAGGAACCTCACAGCCATCAAGAAAGGAGAACCAGGCCTTGAGCATCTGTCAATGGAAGTGAAAGCACTGGGGGAAAGGTTACCAATAATGATTGTACCGCATGAAGAGCATAACCAACAGCACTGAGAGGTTGTGGAATTGGAGAATGTTTTGTGGTGCGTTATTTTTTTTTTTTTTGCCACAATTAGAAAAAAATCATCCTTACACAAATAACAATGGGTACAAGGAACTGAATGTGGTGATGATGATACAACCCTTCTTGATAGGATTGAATGGTCGAATTGTATGGCATGCGGATGAGGTGCTGATAAGACAGTTTTTAAAAAGAGAGAAGGAAAGAAGAGCAAGGAGTGGAGCTTGTCTTTTGGCCCCAGATCCCCTAAACTGGGGACCTCCTCGACCCAGGAGGCAGGCAGGAGACCGGACTGCAGGCTTCCCTGCCCACAGAGTGAGAAAGCTGCATGCCTCCGGGCAGGAGACTTGCTGGCAGGATGAGGGCCTCTGGGCATTTCTGGGCAGAGCTAAAAGAACTCTGGGACATTTTCCCAGACAGGCCGCAGCCCGGCTGAGAAGCCATGAGCCAGGGAAGGGCTTGTCAATTTCAAAGGAAACTTCCCATCAGAAAGCCTCTGGAAGACTACACAGGGGCTGCTCACCGGGCGGTCTCTGGGAGGGCAGTCAAGGTGAGGTGAGACTTAGGGAGACACACACTTGGCTCCGAATATGCACTGCGGCTGTGCAGCCTGCCCCTGGATTCCTGGCCTGTCTCCCGCTGAACGGTGGGGCCTCCTTCTGCTCCACCATCCTCAAAGTCTGAGCCACCCTGCCACGGCCACATGCCAGCCCGAAGGAAGTGGGCAAGTGAGCAGAGGGCAGTCTACATCCACATCACCTGCACGTTGTGGTGCCTCCGAGCTGTCTGGTCTGGACTTGGTGGCAGTGATGGTGAAGAGCGAGGAGGCAGGACAGGTAGGAGAGTCAACACCACATGGTCACTCAGGGACCAAGCCTCCGTGGCCTTGCCCCACCCAGGGCCCCCAGGGCCAGAGCTGCCTCCTTCTGTCTGGAGATGCTCATCTTTGGAACCCATCCCCCATGCTGGGAGGAGGTCCAGCCCATGCTGAGGTGCAGCACCTGCAGGAGGCGTGAGTGAGGGCGCCTGGACGACCCCACCTAGTGCCCCAACAGGCAGCAGCGAGACCCCAAGGGGCAGCTGTCCAGCTGAGCTCAGTCAGCCTACATCCATGAGAAGTGACCCTAACAGCCCAGCCACGTCTGTCGCAGCCTCATTCACCAAAGCAGAACTAAAGAAATAGCCCCCCCAAAAATAAAATAAATAAAAATAAAAAAAGAAACAGCCCAAGTGCCCATCCACGAATCACAGATAGACAAGGTATGGGACACGCACAGTAGGATACTCCGCAACCTCAAAAAATAGCAGCGCTTCGTCTGGGAAGCACCTCCCCCCTGGAGAGACTGGGAGGGTGCTCCACCCGGTGGAATCCGTCCGTCGTCGTCGTCGTCGCAAACGGGTAAGTGTCCCAGGAGACTATGGTTGAAAGTCAGGTCCAGTCTCTTAGGCAGAACCGGATAAACAACACTGTTGTATTTTTAACTTTGGCAACGCATTGATCTTGCTTGACTCTCTAATCAATGCTCACAGGAGCAGCCATTAAAAGATCAAGCATCATGGGGAGGGGAGCACGGTGGGGGTGGGGGTGGGGTGTCAAAAGGGAGACAACAATGTCAAGGTGGTCCAGGGAGAAGGGGAATGTTTGGAAGCCGATTGTGGTGGCAAGTAAACATTCGACTTGACGTGATGGGAATTTGGAGTGACATGATCTACATGTGAAAGCCCAATGAATAGTAAAATTGATTCAAAGTGGAAAAAAAAGAGATCACGCATGGAATCACACTGAGTGGATGTGTGGCACGTGATCCCTTTCAAGTGATGAAGAGTAAGAATGGCACTTCGTGGGCCTGACCCAAGCCATGGCGTCCTCGGTCACCTCTTACACACGTGAACATTGGGTTTTAAGGAAGACCACAAAAGCAACAATTTGTTGTTGACAAAGAGTACTGGAAGTGCCTTAGACTGCCAAGACAGCAAACAGACGTGTCTTAGAGGACTGGCAGGCAGTCAGCGTGCTTCCCAGAAGCTGTGTCAGCCCGGGTAGACTAGAGAAGCACATTCATCAACACTCATTTGTGTATAAGAAATAGCTTTACATACAAGGGCAACTATATATTAATAAAACATCCAACGCAGTCCAGTCTAAGGTCATAAGTCCAATAGGAGCCCATATGTCCAATACCAGTCCATAAAGTCTTCTTCAGACTCACAAAGCACATGCAAAGACACCAGGACCATCACAGGCCAGTGGGTGCAGAGTCTCGTGTATCTAGTGGCAGTAGAAGCATGTGGCTCCTCCAGGTTCCAGGACTCAGAGTCTATCAGCATGTTGCTGTGTATCTTGTCAGCTGCCATGTCTCCCAGGGAGGGAGCCTTGTATCTTGTCAGTGGAGCGTCTCCAAGGGACTGAGTAATACAGCTGGATTTCCCAGGATTCTCAGGAGAAAGTCAGGCCCACACAGAGGTCTCAGTGGCTACCTCCAGATGGACAGGCTAGACTCCGCCCCTACGCTCTTCATCCTCAAATGGACACCTGATTAGGTGACTGCCACACCAGGAGAACAAACAAACCTGTCATGCAGGAAGTTCAGCCAGAAGGTTCCTTTGTAGGCAAGGTGGCGACACCGTTCCTAGTATTTCACCTTTAAGTTAATTTTCCCCCCTGAAATGATGGATGTTGAGGGATATAAGACTCAAAAGTGGGGGCTGAGCCCCGGTGGCGTCGTGGTTGTGCGCGGGACTGTGGCCCACTGGGACGGAGGTTCAATTCGAGCAGTGGGGCTGGGCCTCCTACTCCCACCACCCGGAGGGCAGTGATGCCAAAAAAAAAAAAAAGACTCAAAAGTGTAGACTCACAACAGAAAATGATGATTCGTGCTCATTTCTTCTCCCGCCAATGTCTGATAAGCACCTGTCAGGCTCTCTCCTGGGCATGGAGGACATGGGGGAGGGGGGGGAAGACAGACAGAGGACATCCTGCTCTTAGAGACCCTCAGGCCCCAGTCAAAGGCAGGCAGACAGAGAGGTGCCGGGCCAGCGAGGGTGTGATAGTAAGCTTGTGCCAACATGGCCAAAGAAGATAGGTAGATCTGTTGTGACAACACAGCCAATAAACACACAAGATCAATTGAAGGGCGGAGATAGAAATGGCTTGGCAAGCCCCACCCTAGCCCTCTTCTTCATGGATCTTCAGACCAGCCGGCTGCCTTGTTCATCCTGTGCCTAGATCTGCAAGCTATACTCCCTGTGGGACACTTAAGCCATGGACTGACTAGCTGTGAACTGGGGTTCCTTCAAGTCCTGCTTCGCCACGCTCCTGGAACATACATCTCTTGAGCTGGGACTGTTGGACTCTGTCATCTGACTGACTTTGGTGACCTGCCTTGCTGTTTGCTGCTTGTGGCCGGATAGCCTGACTTGCTCTACAGAGGACTCCTCAGCGGTCCTCGAGACTCCAAGGACTGCCAGTCTACTAGCTGTCTCACGCAAGGGAGTTGCACCAAACCATTTGTCCTGTTTTATAGATTAAACAACTGTTTATTTCTTAACTTATATATCCTTCTATCTCTTTAAATATATAAAGAGAATTACTAGTGTCCTGGTTTTCTTTCTCTAGAGAACCCTGTCTAACACAGAGGGCAAGCTTGGAGGGTGAGGAGGAGTGGAGTCCATTCCGCATGCTCTCGCGTGGGGACGAACTCAGGGTCACCCAGGAGAGAGGGCCTGCGTGGGAGAGACAAGGGCAGGGAGGTCCCAAGGGTGACTGAGGGAAAGAGCCTGATGTGGACCTGCGTGCGGGGGCAGTGAGGGAGCGTGGGAGGGCAGGTGGAGATGAGCTCCTGGGGCTGCCTTGGGGGCCCTGGTGGGGAGGCTGGGTGTCATTTGTGGGTCTGGGAAGCAGCATGAAGGGGTGGGAAAGGAGTTCACGGCAGGGAAGGGACAAGAATTGTGCGTCTACTTTAAAGGAGACTGTTTGTGTGTGCTGAGGAGCTCTGGTGACAAAGTGGGTGATGGGTTGGGCTCCTCCCGACAAGCTCAGCAGTTCAAAACCACCAGCAGCTCTGAGGGAGAAAGATGAGGCCTTCTATTCCCAGCAAGTCCCAGCCTCAGAAACCCACAGGGCACTTCCATTTTGTCCTATAAGCCCTGTGGGTCAGAATCAACCAGGTGGCAGTGTGTCTGATTGTGTGCCCAGAGCCCTGGTGGCGCTGTCAGGTAAGCGTTGGGTGGCTAACCACAGAGGTAGTGGTTATCCATGTGAATGGGGAAAGGGGGGGAGGGAGCACAGAGTGGAGATCTAAAGCCTATCTATAGACAACTGGACATCCTCTCACAAAAGGAAGACATGAGCCAGTCAGGGTGCAGTGTAGCACCGATGAAACATACAACTTCCCTCGAGTTCTTTAATGCTTCCTCCTCCCCACTATCATGACCCCAATTCTACCTTACAAATCCGGCTAGACTGGAGGATGTGCACCAGTACAGATCAGAGCTGGACACACAGGGACTCCAGGACAGGATCAATAATGAGAGTAGCCATACCAGGAGGGGGAGGGAAGGTGGGAGAGAAAGGGGGAACTGATCACAACAATCTACATGTGACTCCCTCCCAGGGGGACAGACAACAGAAAAGGGGTGAAGGGAGACATCAGTTGGTATAGGACATGAAAAAATAATAATACTTTATAAATCATCAAGGGATCATGAGAGAGGGGGTGGGAAATGAGCTGATACCCAGGGCTCAAGTCGAAAGCAACTATTTTGAGAATGATGATGGCAACCAATGTACCAATGTGCTCGACACAATGGATGTATGTGTGGGTTGATTAGAGCTGTACAAGCCCTCAATATAATGATTAAAAATAAAAATAATTTATAAATTATCAAGAGTTCAGAAGGGGGAGAGCAGGGAGGGATGGGGAAAAATGAGGAGCCGATACCAAGGACTTAGGTAGAAAGAAAATGTTTTGAGAATGATGAGTGCAACAAATGTAGAAATGTGCTTGACATACAGTGGATGGATGGATGGATGGATGGATTGTGTTAAGAGTTGTACAAGCCCCCTATAAAATGATTTTTTAAAAAAAAGAATGAGAAACTGAAAGGTAATTATATATGTATATATGTGTATGTGTATGTATATATATATATATATATATATATATACACAGCTTTGGAAACTTGGATAAAGGTCGCTATGAGTGGGAACTGATTTGATGGCCGTGGGTGGCTGTGTGTGGAAAGCGCGAAGCATCAAAGAAGAGCTGAGACCATTTCCCACAGAGCAGAGTTCTGCTCATCAAAACAGAAGAGGAAGGAAGAGTCAGCAAATGGTGAAATAAAGTTGCCACTGGACCCAGACATTGCAATCGAGGTCTCAACTCCAAGCTCACTGCTCCTGAGTCCATTCTGATGCCCAGTGACCCCATAGGGCAGTGGAGAGCTGCCCCTGTGGGCTCCCCAACTGTACCTTTTAAAAAAAATTTTTCTTGTGGGCATCACTACCTCTGGTGGTTGTGGGCACTACCACTGGATTTGAACTGCGAAGCCCGCGGGGGACTGCAGTTCCACACTCAACCACTTAAGCCACCGGGGCTCAGCCCCCAACTGTACCATTTTACGGGACCAGAAAGTCCTATCTTTTTCCTAAGGACTAGCTAGCAGTTTCAAACTGACAACCCTGGGGTCAGTATCCCAACACGGAGTTCACTATACTATCAGGTCTCCTGCATCGCCAGGTTCAACAAACGGTGCTGTCAAGGTGTTTCTGACTCGTGGTGATCCCATAGGACAGGAGGGACAGTCCTCTGAGGGCGTCGGGCTGCCCCTCCTGGAAGAGTCTCTCTCCCGCAGAGCAGCTGGGGGCTTTAAACCGCCGACCTTGCCTTCCAACACGTAACCACTATGCCGCCAGCGTCCCTAGGGAGATGTCCCCAAAGACCTCCCTCAGATACCTGTGCACCGGCACGTGCTGCAGCGCTGCTCATGACAGCAGAAGGTGGAGGCCAGCCACCCACCGCCGACCGGGTGAAGTGGGCCCTATGGCTGCAACCCCGGCATGCCACCTCATAAAAGAGCCACGCCCAGGCACGCCTGACAATAGCCAAAGATGGAAACCATCCAAACGCCGGGTCAGCGGGAGAATGGATAAACAGCCTTTGGCGCTCCCTCCCCACCCTCTCCCCCCCCCCCCCCCACACACACACAATGGGCAGCATCAAGGAGTCACGATGGATCTGGGAGCCGTCACGTACCATGCAAACCTGGAGACCAGACTGAGGGCTGCGTGAGAGGCATGTCAGCGGCCCAAGAACAAACTAACGTGAGGCCACTCTCGGCAAAAGGCGAGGAAAGGCAGTCAAGGAAAAAGAAGCCTCCTTAGAGGGTTGCCGTGGGCTGGCGGGGAGCAAGGATAACTCACTCACTCACTCACAAGGAGCCCTGGTGGCAGAGCGGGCTGGGCATTGAGCCGCTGCCTACACAGTGGCAGTCAGAGACCCCAGCCACTCTGTGGGAGAAAGTGTCCCAGCCCCAGCCCTGTCCCAGGGCAGTTCTACCCTGCCCTGCCTGGTCACTGCAAATCAGAATCCATCGATGGCAGTGAGCAGATGAACCACACCAAACTCCATTGCTCTCAAATCAATTCCGACTTCCAGAGCCCCACAGGACCGGGGAGACCTGCTCCCCCGGGTTTCCAAGACTGGACATCTTTCCGGAAGCTTTCAGCCTCATCTTACTCTCACGGAGAGGCCGGTGGGTTTGAACTCTTCATCTTGCAGTTGGCAGCCCATTGCCAAACTAGAGGGTAGTAGACAAGTTTAAAAGAAAAAAACTAGGGTGGGAATGATACATGCTACAAGGGTGAATCTTGAAAACAACACAGAAATGGAAAACGCCAGACCCAGAAGGCCCAGCATTACAGGGCAGCGTGTCTCTGAAACCGACAAAACCAGAGACAGGTGGGGGAACGACTGGTCGCCACAGGGCGGGCCTGGGGGTGGAGGGTGAATGCGAGAGGCACATGGCTTCTGTAGGAGCTGGGGGAGGAGGAAGGTCCTAGAGCAGCGGTTCTCAACCTGTGGGGTGTGACCCTTTGGGGGGGTTGGGGTAGAAGGACCTTTTCACAGGAGTCGCCCGACTCATCACAGCAGCAGAATGACAGTGATGAAGTAGCAATGAGAATAGTTTAATGGTTGGGGGGTCCCCACCACATGAGGTACTGTATGAAAGGTTCTAGTGACTGCCCAGGCAGTGAGGGTTTCACATCGCACTGGACCGGCTGTGAGTGGCCCCTCCACACGTGCAGGGAGGGAGGAGAGAGGCAGGGGGCAGGAGGGGAGAGCGGGAGGGAATGAGGAACGGGCAAGGGGGCAGCCTTTGAGCCAAGGCTTACTCTCCAGCACTTCTGGGATTGAGAGGTGGATGGGGGGTGGGGGGGAGGCCGCCTGGTGCAGCTGCTAAGTACCTGCTTGCTGGCCTTCAACCATCCCGGTTTGGGGGCAGAAGGAGAGGAATCTGTCAGCCCCCATGTCCCGGCCTCCTGAAGTGTCACAGCCTTGGGGTCCCCTGGGGCAGTTGTGCTCCGTCCTCCAGCACAGCTAGTGGTCGACTGATCGGGAGGGCAATGGGCTTGATTGGATTTAAAGCTGGGTGAGGAAGATCCCGGGAAGGGGTGGAGGGAGTGGTTAAGCACCAGCTGCTAACCACCAAAGGTCTGCATGGAAACCAATACGATGCTTCCCCAAAGAACTCAGCCCTGGGGACCCTCGGGGCTCCGTCGAGTTCTGAGGGGTGGCAGTGGGCTTGGGTTGGGTGCCAGCGGGGAACCGTCTCATCACCATCGCCCCACGCCCCTTGTGGCTGGTGAAGCTTCCCCAACAGCTTTGAAGAAGACAGGCGGTGCTGTCAGGGAAGCCGGGTGGACCGCCCAAGGCAAGGTTAGCTGTTCAAACACCTGTGGCACCTGGGGAGAAAGACGAGGCTGTTTGTTCCCATGAAAACTCTGCCTAAAGTCTCTATGAGCCGGAAACCACAGTTTTTTGTGGGGTTTTTTTTTGTGGGGGAACCGGGGTATCAACATCCACTCCCTCAGGGTTGGCAGACCCATAGAACTGTCAAGGTAGGCTTTCCAAGGGGCCACCACAACCTCTCACCATCCCCAACCTGCAGAGCCAGCGTGTGGCCGGAAGCCTGCCTGAAGCCCGTCTGTTTTCTAGGTCACTTAAAACAGTTCCTTACTGGGAAACTGCTCTTGCTTTCTGTCCCCTGCCCCCACTTCCTAAACCAGCTTCCTTGTCTTCCTCTGCTAACACACGTGTTTGTGTGTATGTGCGTGTGTATGTGTGTGTGTGTGTGTGTGTGTGTGTGTGTGTTTTAATTGGGAGTTGGGTGAAAGGTCACAGAGTAAATATGGATTTTTTTTCCCCTCCAACAATCTATGCACATCTACTTCCACGACCTAGGTTGCAGCCCCTGAGCGCCGCCCCCCCCACCCCCCAGCATGGCCTTCCCCGTTGTTGTTCAGTACCCTCGAGTCAATTCTGACCTACGATGACCCTCTGCACAACAGAAGGAAGCACTGCCCCATCGAGCACGTCCTCACCATGTCCTGTGTCCGGGCCCATGGGTGCAGCCCAGTGTCCGTGCACGGCGTCGGAGGCCTTGCTCTCTTCTGCTGCCCCTTCACTTTACCAAGCACGCTGTCCTTCTCCAGGGACTGCTCTCTCCACTTGTCTGTCAGTCTGTCTTCCTGCGGTGGCTCACGTCTTGCCGTGAGGCTGGAAGCTATGTCACAGGCCTTTCCAAGGCCAGTAGGGTCACCCCGAGAGAGCAGAGTCCAGCAGAGCGTCCTGTCTAACAGCAGACCATGAAGGACTCGGCTGCCCACTTCAGCAGAAGGAGCCTCGGAAAACCTGGTACCTGGCATCCTCCTTAGCCCTGCTCTTCCCTGTCCTTCCTCCCTCCACCCTGCACCCCCTCCCTCCTCCCTGCGCCATCCAGGCTCCCGAGCTTCGTGCTTTGGATAAATGCTGCTCTTGTGGGGGCTCGTGGGCGGCTGGAAGGAGAATTCATGTCCTCTCTGGTCCCGTCATTCCTTTACAGGCCTGCTATTGTTTGTCCAAAAGATAACTCCCCCAACACTCCCCGCGTTCTGTCTTTCAATCATTTTATTGGGAGCTCTTACAGACATAACATTCCATAGTGCAATCACACGCCGTGGGACTGTACCATCACGACCACTGTCGGTTTTCAAACATTTCCTTTAAAAACAAACAAACAAACAAACATTTCCTTTCTTTTTGAACCCCTTGATATCAGTTCCCCTTTATGGCCTCCCTCCCCCCAACCCCACCACCAAAGAACCAACTCCCCGTTGGAGGGGTGGCAGGATGGAGGGTAAGTGTGTCTAACCTCTACGGAGAGGAATTGGGCCAAGTGTGCCCTTGTTTCCATGCATGTGCCCTGCGAGCCCACAGCTCACTTGTTGACAGCTCACTTCGGATCAGAACACGCACAGCGACGGTGAAGAGTCGTGAGAGAGTCATTGGGGTGGGGAGGCTGATAGTAGCCAAAGACTAAACAGGGTGTCACTAAGGGTGACCAAAGGAAAAGAAAAAAAAAAGTGACAGCCTTCAAGTCAATCCCAATTCATGGGAACTTCTGAGGACAGGGTAGAAGTCACCCCCGCCCCCTACCCCGCCCGTGGGTTTCCAGGCCTGCAACTCTTTATGAGAACAGTACACTTCCCCTTCCTCCTGAGCAGCAGCTGGTCGTTTCGAACTGTTGAACTTCCATGTAGTCATTACAGCGCCGGAGCTCCTAGCAGTGGTGAAGGGGCAGGAAATGAACCAGCTGCACAATCCCTTACTAACTAGGTGGCCCTTGGGAAGCAGCCTCAATTGATTTCAAGTGATGACGGCTGGTCCGTCTGAACAGTTTGCCTCAGGCTTCCGGCATTTCCTATCCAACTCTTCCTTTCACTCTGGATCCAGCCTCGCAAACAATTAGAGACGCCACCGTCCAAGTGGCAGATGAAGCAATCCGTGTTGACAAGAGGTGTCCTCTTGGAGACAACAGTACCCGGCTGAGAGGCAAGGGGGCTCCCAGCATGCTTTGTGCCTTGGCAGTCATGGCTTTCCAAGCGGAATGATGCCTGGGACCCTTCTTGGGCTCGGGCACATCTAAAGTCCTTTCCAAGTGGGAGCTATCATGAGACATGTCCATGCAGCCAGCAAGTCAGCAAAGAAGGCTCGAGCACCCTCTGTGTCGGCCAGGAGGTGGGGAAACAGGCATTGGAGACCCCCGTTGGTTGGGTGGCAGGGCGGAGGGTAAGTGTGTCTAACCTCTACAGAGAGGAATTGGGCCAAGTGTGTGCATGTTTCCATGCATGTGCCCTGCGAGCCCACAGCTCACTTCTTGACAGCTCACTTCGGATTAGAACAGGCACAGCGGCAGTGAAGAGTCGTGAGAGAGTCGTTGGGGTGGGGGGGCTGATAGTAGCCAAAGACTGGAAGCAAGTGATGTAGTCAGTGATGGGGTATAACTTAGCCCTTCCAGTGCCATCCAAAGGGATTCCCTGAGAGGGTGTGTGTATTCTTTTCTCTGCCTCCCCATAAAGACCCTATTATGAAGCCATACACAGATCTGGACCTGTTCTCTAGGTGCCGCCCACAGCGGTTGCCGGTGGCCACGTTTCTGGCCGCAAGCATGTGAAACGTGTCTCCTGAGACTGCCACACAAGATTTCATTCATCCACATTCCAAGGGCTACATGTCGCTAGTGACTAATAGTCTGCAACTGCGATTAGGAATGTGACAGACCTATAAGAAGCTCTAGGGAAACCAATCGCCATCACCGACATATTAACTCCTCCCCCACCCACCCTCCAGGGACATGAACAACAGACATGTGGGTGAAGGGAGACAGCAGACGGCTTAAGATATGAAAAAACGATAATTTCTAATTTATCAAGGGGCCACCAGGGCAGGAGGGTGAAAGAGAGAGGGAGGAAAAGGAGGAGTTGATACCAAGGGCTCAAGTAAAAAGAAAATGTCTTGAGAATGATGATGGCAACCTACGTAAAAATGTGCTTGATACAATGGATCTATGGATTGTTACAAGAGCTCTAAGAGACCCCAATTTTTAAAAAATGTTATGATTTAGATAACCTAGCTTATCTTTTTTTCCCCAATGATTTTATTGGGGGTTCTTACAGCTCTTATAACATTCAATATTGGCTGAGTCCCAGTGGCATAGTGGTTGTGCGCAGGACTGCGGCCCACTAGGATGGAGGTTCAATCCCAGCAGCAGCTCCACAGGAGCAAAGGCTGGACCTCCTACTCCCACCACCAGAGGGCAGTGATACCCAAAAAACAAAAAAAATAACATTCAATATATCATTTGTATCAAGCGTATTTGTACATATATTGATATATTCATTTCCAAATATTTTCCACTTGAGCCCTTGGTATAAGCTCCTCTTTCCTCTGGCCCCCCAGGCTCCAATAATATATATATTAGCCTAATAAGGGATTCGCTACCCTCACTCGTCTCCTGCCACCCACCCCCGAGCCCACCTATACAGCTTGAGGAACGAGCCACAGGAAATGCTATTCATACTCTTTGGCTTGCTGAGGCCAACTCAGCTCTACAGGTGGCCGAGCAAGGGTCCAGAGGCTCACAGAGCAAAGCCCTCTCCGACTTCACTGGACCACAGCCACATACTCTCGCTCGGAGGTTTTCAGGTGGTTTTTACAAATCAAACCCCTGTCTGTCCAGAAACTGTATAGCACCTCGTATTGGAATGTGGGTGATAGAGATGATGATAGGTAGGTAGGTAGATAGATAGAGACCCAGAGCACGATCTTGAAAATACAGAAACTGAGATTGAAACAACGAATTGCCGAAGAGGAGCGTTTTGGGTGGCAGGGGAAAGGTGCCTTTGTCCAACACACAGGAAGCAGCACACTGCTGACCATGGTCCTGTGAATAATTTCAATATATACCTGCCATAACCTCAGTGATGGACCTTCAGGAAAGCTGAACAATGGTCCAATTGTCTGCAATACATTTATACACGCCGGAACCATCTGCGATGATGGACGTGTTCTAGATCTGCATTCTCCTGTGTAGTAGCACCTAACCACATTTGTGGGAAACCAAGCGCTTCAAATGCGCCTCATGTAACTGACAATCACGCTGTATTTGACTTATTATGCTACATTTAAATAGCCACATGCGGTCAGCTTCTTGAGAGTGGAGCCAGTGATGGGCCTTTCATTTCCACAGCAGTCAACTAAGACCAAAGAGTTACCTGTGGCGCTTCAGGCTGCTGCTGCTGCTTCCATCGACGGTGTTTGGCAAACTCCTCCTGATGCCCTTGACCTGCTCTCGGGAGACTTAGCGAAGAGAAAGGCCTCTTCTGGGAGTGGGAGCCTGACTCAGAAATGTAGCGACTCTGCAGTCTGGAGCATCAAAGAAGACCCAGCACCCATGATGCTTAGAGCATGGACGGGAAGAATATGGTTCTGGAGTGAACAACCAGCATGCACTTGACTAAGGTCACTTTATACCTCAGTTTTCACACGAGCTGAAAGATAACTGTGTTTATTAGTTCGGGATGACTAGAGGAACAAATCCAGAGACACTCCAATGTGTACAGGAAGAGCTTTATATAAAAGAGTGAGTGTATATTTAGAAAATATCCCAGCCTAGTCTGGATCAAGTCCCTAAGTCCGATATTAGCCCATAGGTCTGATACTAATCCATAAATTCCTTGTTAGACTCAGACAGCCATGCAATGATGCTGAATGCAGGAAGATCACAGACTAGTGGGTGGAAAGTCTTGTGGCTCCAGTGACAGTGGAAGCAAATGGTTAAGTGGAAGGGCTTGGAGGTTTGTGAGTGTCCACGGCGGGGGGGAAAGGTCTGGGCAGCTACTTCCAAAGATAGCAGCCGTGGAAAACTTTATGGAACACTGTCCTACCTGGAAGAACCTGGAACGGCAGTCAATTCAATAGACTGGTTTGGTTTTGTTAACCTTTTCTTCTTCCGAGCATGCGGGGGTTGGAACTGCTTGGGCTTCTTGCTGCCAACGTGAGGGGGATGGGAAATAGGTCAGAAACTACGGAAGCACAGAGAAGCAACGTCAGAGCCTGACCTCGCTCTGTCCATCTGCCTACCCAGAGGACCTATTTCCCTATGGCCTCGACCCGCTTGGGTGAATTTTTCTGTTCCTCAAAGTCGGAAGCAGCCCGATCAAAGAGAGCCTCAGAAAGTTCATGGGACAGTTCCATTATCTTTTCATTCCATCTTTCCATGCGTTTACAAAAACAAAACAGCTTCTCATAGGGCATTGGTTGAAGGTTGACAGAGCAGCTCATCAGCTGAACATGCAACAATTTGGACACATTTGGCCTCATGCCATCCGCTGCAATCTTCTCTGTTTCTATTACTTTCGGGTGCCAACAACGCACGTTCCTCCTGCTGTCTGAGGCTCACGCACGCCATCTATGTAAGTGAACCCTTACACAGCACTCACGAGGGACACCAGACACAGGGAGGCCTGCAGATTGCTCAACCACTTAACGAAAATAAACTCAGCTCTTGACATCTCCGCCCTCTAACTCGCTGAGGACTCTGATGACAGGAACATGGATTCCTTCAGAGTCATAATGGGAACAATACTATAAAGCGGCGGTAACCCGTCCTGGCTGCAAATTAGATTGATATAAGGATCTAGGTACTACTTTAGTGCAAGCATTCGTTGCTTGTTGAAAGCCCTCCAAGCCTATCTCCCCCACTTGCTTATTGCAATTCAGGCCTGGACTAAAGTGATTTCTGTTTCGCAAGCGTGCCAAACTCTCACCCGGTCCCAGGACGTCATCTCTACTTTCGGAGGCCCCACCTCTTGCAAAGCTGCCGCCAGCTCACCTTACAGAACTCAGCTTACATAACTTCTTCTCAGAAAGACCTCTCCTGATCATCTGGTCACACAAATCGTGTCCCAAGGCCCTCCCCTTCAGTCCAACAGTCTCAAATCGCTCCCACTGCACTCAGTAATTAGGGGGTATTGTGTTTATCATACAAAGAAACAAAACTAAGTCACCTGAGCCAAAGGCGTCCATACCAAATAGAAAGCTATGAGATTTCTGGGAAGACGGCAGTGGGGACGGGTGAGGAGGGATTCTCTGGATTTAGTTGCTGTCTCGGATAGAACTTGATTTCTTTAGTGGCATTTTGAAAAGGGGAACAGATTGAGTGGCGTGGGAAATGACTGGGAGAACTTGGGGAAATGGCAGTGCTTGCTAAGTACAACTTTTTAAGGGATCAGTGAAAAAAGGAATGAAGGCCTTCATTGAACAATGGCAGCTTAACAACCGCATGGGGGTGCTGCAAGCTTCATGACTGAAACCAAGGTCTGTCCCAGTAGCCCCCTCTTTGGACAGGTAAGAATATTGCACACTAAGATGGCCAACTCCTTAAGTTGGTGGGCTGAGCCCCGGTGGTGTAGTGGTTGTGCGAGGGACTGCGGCCCACTGGGACGGAGGTTCAATTCCAGCAGTGAGGCTGGGCCTCCTACTCCCACCACCAGAGAGCAGTGATGCCAAAAAACAAAAATAAAAACAAAACAAAACAATCTCTTGGCTTGCTCACCAGTGTAAGCGGAGAGGAGCGCCATGGTGTGGTGAGTTGTGTTGCACTGAAAGATGAAGTTTTCTGCATCCGTAAAGAGTTGAGCAAAGGGCAGAGTGGAGACTCAAACTCCATCAGTAGTCAGTTGGACATGTCCCTGTCAGAAGGGCCATGAGGAAGAGAGGAGTCAGTCAGGGTGCAGTCAGTATAGCACTGACAAAACACACAACCTCCCTCTAGTTCTTTAATGCTCCACCCCGCCCCACCACTACTCTCATGAACCCAATTCTTACAAATCTGCCTGGACCAGAACATGTAGACTTGCACAGTAAGAGCTTGCAACACAGGGGATCCAGAACAGATAAGCCCCTCATGATCAATAAGGGAAATGGCGATACCTGGAGGGTAAGGAGAGGAAGGGGAAGTAAGAGGGGACGTAACACAATAATTGACGTATGGCCCCCATCCCAGGGGGACAGACAGAAGAGTGAGTGAAGGGAGGCAGTGGTCAGTTTAAGAAGTGAAAAAAAAAAAAAATTTATACACTATCAAGGGGATATGGGGGAGGGAGAGTGGAGGAGGGAAAAAATGAGCAAATACCAAGGGGTCAAATAGAAAATGTTTTGGAATGGGCTGAGCCCCAGTGGCGTTGTGGTTGTGCACGGGACTGCGGCCCACTGGGACAGAGGTTCAATTCCAGCAGTGGGGCTGGGCCTCCTACTCCCACCACCGGAGCGCAGTGATGCCTGAAAAAAAAAAGTGTTTTGGAAAAGATGACATGTGTAAAGATGTATTTGACACAATAGACATATAGTGATAAGAACTGTAAAAGCCTCCAGTAAAATTTTTTTTTAAATTTTTTAAAGAGTATCAGAATCCCTAATCTATCCTAATGAGTCACTATGAGTGAGAATCAACTCTGTTTTGATTGAGGTTAAGTTTCCTATTTATAATAGCTTGGTGAGGATTTTGTTTTCAGAAAACAAAGCACTGGTTTTAAGAAACAACCCTATGTTCGTCTGCTGTGTGGGCCTCAGCCAGCCCCATCTAGTGCATAGTACTTAATGGAAACACCCAGTCTCTTCAGGCCTGAAGAATGAACCATCATCCCATCAAAGTGAACCCGCCTAGCACCTCTGTCCCAACCAGTTGAAGACTGAAAATGAAATTGAGAACCTACATGATCAAGATTTGTGACATGAATTTTCCTTTACTCAGTTAAGACTTTCCCAGTGCAACAGCCTTATAGGGAATTGAAGTGAGTGCTACTGTGGGTTTGAGGACACAACTCTATTTTATCTTGCCGTTTTCCTTAGTAAACTCCCAAGGACATTAAGTGTGCCTACAATTGGGACCACAAATTCCCTCTAAATTGTAGATGGGAGGTCTTATGCTCTAATGGACCTCTCAACAATATTGAGCCTTCAGGAGCTAGTACCTCAAGGGAGCTTCCTTATAAACCTATGTTTCAGCTATATTCTTTAACAGTAACCATCCCATGTTCAAATGATTAAGGGAGGGTAAATACTATACTTGTTCTCAAGTCAAAACTGTATTTCACCCACCCTTTTAATTGCTAAATTACCCAATGTGAAGTAGCAGCTTGAAAATATTAAGTATGGAAACTTTCAGCCCTCATTTGTCCAACCTTAAACCTGATCCATGACTGACTCATTATGTCCAACCTGATTTCCTGTAGCCTCCCACCCCTATCATTTCAATCCCATTAAATCTTTCAAACCTGCTCTTCCAGTAAACTACTCCCCAGTACATTCCACCATCCCTCCAAAACATTTAAAAAATACTTGGAAATAAACTTACGTGATATGGGAAAGGGCAGGGGAAGCAATCCTCCCAGCACTTCTATTTCTATTATGGCTCCCACTGAAGCCATAATAGCTTTGGTAAGCTGCAAATCAAAATACCTCCTTGATTCCCCTTATATTACCCGCAAGCAAGAGCCCTCCCCTATCCCCCCCAATATAAAACACCCCTCACTTGATTCCCCTTACATTACCTGCAACCAAGCGCCACCCCCACCCTGAACCAAAAACAAACAAAAAAAACCCTACGTAACGCAGGAAAAAAATAACACAATTTGGGAATGCAACAACTTTATTCAAATGAAAGTGCAATGTAACTTGTTGAAAGCTTAAGAGGAGGCAGAACTTAGACACCTCCTCGCAAACGCAGGACCAGGTGGAGGGTCGATTCCTTCTGGATGTTGTAGTCAGACAGGGTGCGGCCATCTTCCAGCTGCTTCCCAGCAAAGATCAGCCTCTGCTGGTCGGGAGGGATGCCTTCTTTATCTTGGATCTTTGCCTTGACATTCTCAATGGTGTCACTGGGCTCGACCTCAAGGGTGATGGTCTTACCGGTCAGGGTCTTGACAAAGATCTGCATTCCCCCTCTGAGACGAAGGACCAGGTGCAGGGTCGATTCCTTCTGGATGTTGTAGTCAGACAGGGTACGGCCATCTTCCAGCTGCTTTCCAGCAAAGATCAGCCTCTGCTGGTCAGGAGGGATCCCTTCCTTGTCTTGGATCTTTGCCTTGACATTCTCAATGGTGTCGCTGGGCTCGACCTCGAGGGTGATGGTCTTACCGGTCAGGGTCTTGACAAAGATCTGCATACCCCCTCTGAGACGAAGGACCAGGTGGAGGGTCGATTCCTTCTGGATGTTGTAGTCAGACAGGGTACGGCCATCTTCCAGCTGCTTTCCAGCAAAGATCAGCCTCTGCTGGTCGGGAGGGATCCCTTCCTTGTCTTGGATCTTTGCCTTCACATTCTCAATGGTGTCACTGGGCTCGACCTCGAGGGTGATGGTCTTACCGGTCAGGGTCTTGACAAAGATCTGCATACCCCCTCTGAGACGAAGGACCAGGTGCAGGGTCGATTCCTTCTGGATGTTGTAGTCAGACAGGGTGCGGCCATCTTCCA
>PVJH01030281.1:0-12972 GCA_004026705.1 Nesogale talazaci
GGGTAGATGGATGGGTGGTGGGTGGATTGGTGGATAGATGAGTGGGATGGATGGATGGGTGAGTCATGGATGTGTAGGGCAGGTGACAGTTATGGTGAGATGGACTGATGGATGGATGGACGAGTCAATTGATGAACAGGTGGGTGAGATAGATGGATAACAGATGGCTCTTTGGGGTGGGGTGGGGTGGGGAACTTGGAGGAATGGAGAGGTGGCAGGGGTAGACACCCTCTCTCCCCACCCCAGCTTCAACAGCGTTTCCTTCCTTCTCCTCTCAGGTGCCCCAGACCCCACGGCGGGGGCTGGCATCGAGGACGCCAACTGCTGGCACCTGGACGAAGAGCAGATCCAGGAGCAGGTGAAGCAGCTCCTGTCCCACGGCGGCTACTACGGGGCCAGCCAGCAGCTGCGCTCCATGTTCAGCAAGGTGCCGAGCGGGCTCCGGGGGAGAGGGGTGTCCTCCCGAGGCCCTGGACACCGCCCCTCCTCACCACCCCCCCCACCCCCCACCCCCAGGTCCGGGAAATGCTGCGCATGCGGGACTCTAATGGAGCGCGCATGCTGATCCTCATGACGGAACAGTTCCTGCAGGACCCGCGCCTGGCGCTGTGGCGGCAGCAGGGCGCGGGCATGACCGACAAGTGCCGGCAGCTGTGGGACGAGCTGGGTAAGCTCCGAGCCAGAGCCGGGCCCAGACCAGGCTCCTGCCTGAGCCTCCTTCCCCCGTGCGTTTCAGAAGCATTTGTTGGGCACCTACCGTGTGCCAGGCAGTCTCCTGAGAAGGGGAAACCCAGCAGAGGACCAGAGAGAAAACCCCTGCCCTCAGGGAGCGGACAGTTTGTAGGGCCAACAGATAATAAAAGGCAACAGACACGCGAGACCAGGGGTCAGCTCGATGCTGAGTGCCGGACAGCAGGAGGGTAGGCGTTCACAGACCGGAGGCCCCCAAGTTCAAAGCCAAGGCACTGGCAGCGCCAGGTTCCTTCCAAAGGCTTCCTTGCCTCGTGTGGCCTCTGGGGGTGGCGAGCGATCCACCGTGCCCCTTTGCTCGGAGACCGAGGGCTTCCGCCGCCGCCGCCGCCTCCAACGTCACGTGGCACTCGCGGCTGTGTCTCTGGGAGCAAAGGCCATCTTCTCTCCAAGTCACTGGACGGGGGTTAGGTGCCCTCACGACAGTTCCAACCTTTTGCCAACGACTCTCTCCAGCCCTGCGCAGCCTCCAGTTATTGTCAGGAGCCCATTGCTGCAGCCACCTGGGCCACCCCCGCTCGGGGAGCGCCAGCCTTTTTGTCCCAGGGACTCGTCTCTCCCGACAACAGGCCCCAGGGTCTGGGAAGCGAAGTCTCGGCTGTTCTTGCTTCTGAGAAGCCCTCTGTCCGTGGATTAGGCTCCTCCCCTTCCAGCAGGACCTGAGCTGGGTCTCCCAGGGTGGCCAGAGTCAAATATCGGTGTCTTTGAAGAGGAGGGACATCTCGTCTTGTTTCTGAAGATGCGCTCATCTCCAGATTCCGTCTGAGAGTCATGAGAGCAAAAAAAACAAACAAACAAAAAAACGGTCCCGGCTGCTCTCCCGGCTTTGAGTGACAGTGACATCCTCAGCATTCCTTTTCTGCTTCCGGATGCGTCCATCTCTGTTGTCTTGTCCTCCGTGTCCACCTTCTTTGTAAGATGTCACTCATTGAAGGTACTTGAGACCAGTCAGATAGGAGGCCTGGCGGCCTCGTGGTTCTGAGGTGGCCTGCTAACTTCAAGGGCACCTGTTTCAAACCACCACCCAGCTCCCCGGGAGATAGGCCAGGCTTTCTAGGCATGTCCAGAGTCGGCCGTCTCAGACGCTCACAGGGGCAGTCCTACCCTCTCGGGTCAGGTCACTGTGAGTTGGCACTGACTTGACGGCCGCCGGTGAGTTTGGTTAATTAGTCAAGTAGGTGTGGGGAGCCCAGTGGTAACAAGGAAGGTCAGCAGTTCAAACCCAGCGGGGAAAGATGCGCTGCTTTGGTACAACATCTTAAAAAACACCTCCCTTCCACTGAGTTGGTGAGGACTCATAGGGACCCTCGGGGGCTGTCCCTGTGGGTTTCTGAGACTGTAACTTTTTTTGGGGGGAGGCATCACTGCCCTCTGGTGGTCGTGGGAGCTACCCAGTGCTGCTCCTGAGAGCCGCCGCTGGATTTGAACCGCCAAGCCCGAGGGCCGCAGTCCCACACTCCACCACTTAACGCCACCGGGGCTTAGGAGTAGAAAGCTTTATCTTTTTCCTGAGGAGCAGCAGGTGGTTTTGAACCGCTGACCTTGCAGTCAGCTACCCCCCTGCCCCCCAGGGCTGCTTCCTAGAAGGAATCACAGCCTTGAAAACCCTGTGCAGCGATTCTGCCCTGCACAATCCCTACCGGTTTGAATGGACTTAACAGCAACGTGTTGGACAGGTAGTACTGCTGTGGCGAGGGGCCACCGAGTGGGTGCTGACCCACCGGGACCCTCGGTTCCGACCCGGGGTGGCCCTGTGCACAACAGAAGGCAGCACTGCAGGATCCTCCGCCATCGCTATAACCGCTCCTGTGCCGGAACCCGCCGTTGGAGCCACGGGCGGTGTCAACCCACCTTGTGGGGGACCTTCCTCTTTTTGTCTGTCCCTCCACTCTACCAAGCGTGATGTTCTCCTCCAGGGACCGGTCTCTCCCAACCGCGTGTCCACAGTCTGTCAGAGGAAACCTTTCCAGATAGGGTGAGGACCCACGCGGAATATAGGACTACCGCGTCCTTTTTACCAGTCAATAGCTTCAAAGGAAGACATCTACCGCCCCCAGATAAGGTGGCAAGGCCAGGGGCAGGGTTAGGACTTGAGTGTATCTTTTTAGAGGACACCCCCCCCCTTCCCACCCTGAGCAGATCGCGTCTTTGCTAGCTGGGATCTGCAAAGACCCTATTTCCAAACAAGGTCCCCTCTCCAGGTCCCAGCGGGATGTGGATGGGGGAGGTGGAGCACACCAGGCAAGTGAGGACAGCGGGGAGTCCATACGTTCAGCGGGAGAACCTCAGCACGGCGTCCGTTGCAGCCAATCCGCGCTGCCGCTCCAGCCACAAAGGAGGCTTGGGTGGCAAAGCGTGCGTGGCTGTATTCCATTCTCTCTTTTCGTGGGACTCCCCTAGCGTTTTTTTTGTTTTTTTTTTTGGGGGGGGGGCATCACTGCTCTCCGGCGGTGGGAGTAGGAGGCCCAGCCCCACTGCTGGAATTGAACCTCCGTCCCAGTGGGCCGCAGTCCCGCGCACAACCACTACGCCACTGGGGCTCAGCCTTCCCCTAGGGTTTTCACCCACCCCAGAGTATCCTCTTAATTTTGTTTTTCCATCCTTTCCAAAGGGGTGGTCGATGCAGGTGGATGCATTCTGCAGAGATGTTCGCTAAAAGTGCTCTAGGGAAAACAAACAAACAAAAACAACCCCCACTCTGGAAAGGCACCAGCGCCCGGGGTTCCTATCCTGTGCCAGCTGTGCGGCCCTGAGCCAATCAAGGTGGAGATACCATTAAGGGTTCCGGGAGACACACTAAGGGTTTGTCGTCCTCCCTGCACAGGGGCCCTCTGGGTCTGCGTTGTCCTGAGTCCCCACTGCAAGCCTGAGGAGCGCGCTGGCTGGCTGCAGCTGTTACGCAAGTGGGACCAGCTGGAGGTGTGCCCGCTGGAAGAAGGCAACTATGCCTTCGATGGGCCCGGCCTGCAGCCCTCCGAGAGCCCCAGCTCAGGTAGGAGAGGGGGTCCCTGTCCCAGGAGAAGAGGCTGTGGGAAAGCGGAAAGGCAATCCCAGTCAGGGGAGAGCGCGTGCCCAAGGCACGGGGAGGTGGGCGGTCCGTGGGGGCGTTGAGGTGTGAAAGGAAAGACACCTCCAGTCCTGGCTGAAGTCCTAGGTCAGCCTGCTGTGACCAGGGACAGGGCGAGCGGAGGGGAACAGGGAGTCTAGATGGCAATGGAGGAGAGAGAGGCAGAGATGGAGAGAAAGGACAGAGACCCGGGGGGAGCAGCGCAGTGGAGACCGAAGGAGAAGCACAGGCCAGTGGGTGGAGGGTCTCCACGTTCATCAATGGTTTTTAACCCTCCTAATGCCGTCGTGACCCTTTTAATACAGTTCTTCCTGTGGTGGTGACTCCCCCCATCGTAAAATTTATTTTCATGGCTACTTCATCACTGTCATTTTGCTACTGTGATGAATCGGGCGACCTCTGTGAAAGGGTCATTTGACCCCCAAAGGGGTCACGACCCACAGGTTGTGAACCTCGAATCTACATGATGGGGTGATCACAGCCCACCACGGCCCCCCAGGCCTCTTCATAGGGCTGGGGTGAGGATTTGAGGCAATGAGGTGCACACACCCAGGGCCCAGCCCCCAATCTGCGCCTGCTGGGGGACCCGACCACATCCACCACCCGTCCTCTCACCCGGTCTTCCTGGACCCCTGTCCTCCAGGCTCAGAAGTGGCAGCGGCAGGTTCCCGCCACACGGTGTTCAGCCGAGCCCTGCAGGCGGGGGAGCTGCACTGGAGCGATGTCCACCTGCAGAGGATTCTGGCCAGCGACTCCTACGGCCCCAGCCTCAAAGGCAGTGTGGGTGGCGACAAACTGGCCTTTGACCCCCAGGGCCGCCCCCTCTGGCTGGGAGAGGCCTTCCCCACTGCCTGCGCCCGAGTGGACACCCTGCGCGCGCACGGATACCCCCGTCAGGCCCTGCGGCTGGCCGGCGCCGTGGTCAACACCCTGAGGCTGCAGCGACGCCATCAGCTGGAGAGCTACAAGCAGCAGAAAAAAGGTGGGGGGTAGCCCTGCGTGGGAAGCTGAGAGCCGGACGTTGGGAAATGGCTCAGGGAGCCTGGAGAGGCTACGGGTCATGACAGCTCGCCCCCGGGGTCTCGAGGACCCGCAGCGCCCAAAGGGACGGTCCTTCAGAGGACCCCCGAACCTGCTGACCACACTCCACAGCCTGAGGACCGTCGCAGTGACCAGAGCATGGCCCCTCCTGACACAGAACTGGCATCTGCCGCTCCGGGCGCCCGGCATTCATCAAATGAGGCCGGGCATCTAGATGCGTGCACCCCAAATGGCTGGTTTTTACATGAGTCATCCATTCACATTGGTCGGGTTTGATGTGTTTGGTTTTCTTAAAAACTATGCATGAAGAGAAAACTAAAGCGAAACTCAAAGGATCTAGGGGATGGGCAGTAGTAATTGGGGGAAAGGCGGGGTTCGTGATGTGCTCCCAGGGGGGCGGGGCTATCTTTAGGAAGCCACTCCCCCTGGAAGAAGAGGTGGGGTGAGACAGTAGTGCTGGTCTGGAGGCCCTGGGAGCTACTTAGGTTTTATCCTATCAGAAGTGGGGGACCCTGACAGGGTTCAAGGGGAGGGCCACAGTCAGCTCACCGTGGAGTGGGGAGGAGGCTGGAGAAGAGGGCCACTGCATAGGGCGTCCTGAGGTGCGGGAGGCGGCCACCCAGGCACTGAGCACCCCCTCTCCGTCCACAGAGCTGCTCCAGAAGGGGTCCACCTGCGTCACCAACACAGAAGGATGGGTGGGCCACCCCCTGGACCCCATTGGCTGTCTCTGCAGGGCGCTGCTGGAGGTCTGTCGCTTAGAAGAAGAGACCCTCTCTCTTCACCCAGGTATCCACGATGGTAGGGGGTAGGGCTGGGGAAGGTGGGGCCACCCTGCTTAGACGCTCCCCCAACCGGGGCAGGTTCCAATAGGCATCTCAGTTGAACACGAAGCCATCCATGGATTTTTTTTGGTCCTCCCCTAAGTGCTGCCTCTCGTTTCCCTGCGCGGGTGGACCTCGGACAAGGGCACCCCTCCCACCCCAGCAGCCCCTTAAAGTGACCACACGACCCGCTTTTGGCGGGACAGTTCCGATCTTAAACAATTTTTCCTGCGTCCCACAGCGTTTTCAAAAAGTCCCGATTTTGGCTGAGTCCCAGTGGCGCAGTGCTTGTGCGCGGGACTGCGGCCCACAGGGTTGGCGGTTCAAATCCAGCAGCAGCTCTCCAGGAGCAAGGCTGGGCTTCCTACTCCCACCAGGGGGCAATGATGCGGGGAAGGGGGCAAATCCCGCTTTACCAATGTTGTCTGTGGGTGACCCATGTCCCACAGATGCAGGTCCGGAAAAGCGAAAGGTGGCCTACCAGCACGTGCCCGTGCCCGGAAGTCCCGGGGAGTCCTACTTCGCGCTGGCGCTGGAGGTGGCCCTCCTGGGGCTGGGGCAGCAGCGGGCCCTGCCCGAGGGACTGTACGCCCAGGACAAGGTGGTGCGCAACGAGGAGCAGCTGCTGGCCCTGCTGGAGGAGGTGGAGCTCGACGAGCGGCTGGTGCAGGTGCTGCGCAAGCAGGCGGGGCTGCTGCTGGAAGGTGAGGCCCCGCCCCCGGCCCCGCCCCCTGGCCCTCACCCGCCGCGGGGCAGGGTCGGTTCCGATTCACAGGGGACCTCCCGCGGATTTCTGGCTCAGGGTTCACAAGAACCTCCCCGCCATCGGGGGCTGGGGAGGGGGGGGGCGATCTCAACGCACAGCAAGAGCGGCAACTGCCCCTTGCGCTCTCCAGGACTTTAAATCATTACGGGGCAGCCAGCCTCAATGTTCTCCAGGGAAGCTGCTGGTGGGCTTGAACTTATGGCTCAACTCGCCTCCCCTGGTGTACCATCCTCTGACACATACTGAGCCATTGTTGGGGCCACGTGTCAATCCATCTGTGTGAGGGTCTTTCTCTCTCTCTTTTTCCTCTCTCTCTCTCCTTACCAAAGTTTCACTTTTTTTTTGGGTGGGGGGGGGCATCACTGCTCTCCGGTGGTGGGAGTAGGAGGCCCAGCCCCACTGCTGGAATTGAACCTCCGTCCCAGTGGGCCGCAGTCCCGCGCACAACCACTACGCCACCGGGGCTCAGCTCACCTTCCTCTTTTAAGGAGCAAGTTGGTGGTGGGTCCGCCTCACTTTTTAGCTCCCACCTCCCGGTGTAGGCCCCGCCCTTCGACTCTGCTCCACCCCCTCCGGGCTGAGCCCCGACCCCTTTACCTGCCACAGAGGCGACTTGACCTTGCCTCCTCCAGTCTCTCTTCTATGCTAATAATGTGAGCTGGGCTTGGCCGATACCCCGCCCTCCCCACAGATGCGGACCCCACCTCCATCCCTCTGGCCCCACCCTCCCTTTGCGCTAGTTGGGTGGGAGACGAAGGGGGGCACCCAGAGGTCCTTGCTTCTGATTTTCCGGCATTCCCTTACGCCCCAGCGTCCACCCCAGGGATTTGCGTCGCCCCAGTCACCCTGCCCAGGGGCCCGCCTCTCCACTATTGAGTGTTGGGGAGGATCCAGGCGGGCCCACTTCTGAGTACTCAGCCGTGGCCACCCCTGTAGGTGGTCCCTTCAGCGGCTTCGGTGAGGTGCTCTTTCGGGAAAGTGTGCCCATGCACACCTGTGCCCGCTACCTGTTCACGGCGCTGCTGCCCCACGATCCCGACCTGGCCTACCGCCTGGCGCTGCGAGCCATGAGGTAAGACCAGCTGACCGGGGACTGGGCATGGGGGTAGAGGGTGGGCACAGGAGGGGGCAGCTCAGCGGACCCTCCTCACCTGGCATTCAAGGCCACAGCGGGCTTTGTGTTATTAAGCATAAACAGGTACTGCTGTTCTTGATGAGTTTGAGAACAATTCACGCAGGTACCCGATTCCAAACACAAGCCCACGTCTACACCACCTTGTCTCGAGCTACCCAGGGCTCTGCTCTCTCATTGGACAGTGTTACTCAGACCCTGGCTGCCTTCCCGTCCAAACGGACTCCCATCAACCCCAGAGGACAGAGGAGATCTGCCCTGGAGGTTTCCAACGCTGTAACCTTCTTAGACAATGTGACCGCTCTGAGATCCTGATCCTACCCCCAACGCGGTGCCCTGCCTCTCTGTCTGAACTTGTGTCTGACTTGAGCTGACGGTCCTCCCTGTACCCCAGTGGTAGCCTCCCGTTGGTTCCCTCTGCAGCTTGGTGCTCCTGAGCTGTGCACCCCAGAGCCCCTGTCATATATAACCTGGTAGACAGAACCCATGCACCCCCGCATTGTCCCACTCTGTGTACACACCAGAAAAGGTAGACATTGCCCTGGCTAGCGGGCCAGAGTATAAAGACGACCCCCCCTCCCCCCCACACACACACACCTTGCCCACCCTAGAGCAGAGGTCCGTTTCTACCCTCAGAGATCCAGACGAACAGCCTAGGATGTGTCTTTCTAGAAAGTTTGGAAAGAGCCATCTGTACAAGCCATGAGTTTCAAAAATGCCCTTTCATGGGCAAGACTTGTTTTCCCAGGCCAGGGCCCACCCTCCCGGTCAAATTGGTCTGCTGCCAACTTCTTTATGACCTGCAAGGATCTGAGTGTGGGCACTGACGGATCCAAAGCAAACAGCTTTAAGTTGCTGTTGTTGAAAGCACAACCGTTTGGCCGTTTCTCTGGGAGCCCTTCAGTGACTGTTCTTGACCTCCTGGTCCAGGTGGGCCCTCCCCTAGGACCACACAACTCAGGCCCCCGAAGCTTTCGGTCTGAACCTGCCCAGTGGCTGTTTTTGTTGTTAGCCCATCTCGAACGTTCCTGAACGAGCACCAGGTGTGCTTGCATTTCCAAATAATGGGGCGAAATGGCAAAAGCAGTCTGCTTTGTGCTGTACAAGAGAATGGGGAGAAATTCAAGTTTCAGGGTCCAGAGAGACATGGCATTATGACACTTGGAATTTACTGCCATTGTCTTCCTTCTGACCGACAGGGCAGGGTAGGACGGTCCCTGTGGGTTTACGAAACCAGAACTCTGTAGGGGAGTAGAATGCCTCATCTTTCTCCCTAGGAGTGGCGGGTGATTTCAAACCACTGACCTTAAGGTCAGCCCCCACCCTTCTGTGTGTTAAAACACAGCCACACCCCTTCATCCGCACATCGCCTGTGACCGCTTCCTCACCATCCTAACAGCAGAGTTGAGTCTTTTTGACAGAGATCCCGTGGCTGGCAAACTGAAAGGCTTTGATTGAAAAGAGTGTCGCCCCACCACTGAAGTCCAGCATGTCCCACCCTCCTCACAGCCCTGTGGAGACCATTTTTCACCTGTATTTTGAAGAAAGTGAAAATGGCCCAAGATATGTTCACCGTCCAACATTACACAGCAAGGAGCCAGAGCTAGTCTTTATAAGAGTTTTTTTTTTTTAAGTTTCTTTTTTGGGGGGGATCACTGCCCACTGGTGGGAGTGGGGGGCCCAGCCTTGCTCCTGGAGAGCTGCTGCTGGATTTGAACCACCAAGCCAGTGAGCCGCAGTCCCGCATACAACCACTACACCACTAGGGCTCAGACCTTATAAGTGTGAGTGTGTGTGTGTGTGTGTGTGTGTGTGTGTGTGTGTGTTTTGTGGCATCGCTGCCCTGGTGGGAGTAGGAAGCCCAGCCTTGCTCCTGGAGAGCTGCTGCTGGATTTGAACCACCAGCCCAGTGGGCCACAGTCCCACACACAATCACTATGCCACTGGGGCTCAGTCCGAGTTTTTGTTTTTTGTTTATTTAAAAACCCACCCCTGAGCAGTTGCTCCTGCTGCGTGTGTGTGCCGGCAGAGGATCAATGGTTCTCTGTGGGGTTTTCTTTTGTTTTGTTTTGTTTTGGGGGGCATCACTGCCCCTCTGTGGGGTTTTCAAAGGCCAACTTTTTTTTGGGGGGGGGGTTAATCACTGGTCTCCGGCGGTGGGAGTAGGAGGCCCAGCCCCACTGCTGGAATTGAACCTCCGTCCCAGTGGGCCGCAGTCCCGTGCACAACCACTACGCCACCGGGGCTCAGCCCTAAAGGCCAGCTTTTTTAAAGCTCACTGGACCTTTGCAGTCACCTCAGGGTGGACTCAAACCTATGACACCTTTTGGTCAGGAGCCAAGCCTGTCCCCCATCATTCAGGGAATGCGTGTGTACATTTTAGGGAACTACCCCCACAAATATACACCGGTCACCTACTGCATACTTGGGTGAAAGACTCTGAAAAAGCCCTGCCCTCGTGGAGCTGAGGTTGTGGACAGAGAGAGGCAGACGACTAATGCAGATGTGGGGGAAACACACTGTTCCTCAGACAGTGCTGAACTCAATGGGGAAAATGACTAAGGAAAGGGGGCATGGGAGTCCAAGGGGGTGTCAGGCAAAGGGCTGCAGGAGGTGAAGAGGAGTCACCAGGAGGGCTGAGCAGAGAACACAGCCTATGCAAAGGCCCTGGGGCACAGTGTGGCTAGAGGGGGGTCACTGAGAGGGTGACAGAAGGCCCCATCAGGACACAGAATCCTCGTCTCTTTCTTCAGCCGTGTTGCCTTGGGTCCAGCCCGGTGTCTTTGACTGTTTGCCCAAGTGTTGGGCAGCTCGAGGTGGTCTCCGGCCCGTGGTATAAACAGCACTGCACGGAAGGTCACTGGGCACACACCTGCCGCCTCCAGAGACCAGGGTTCTGCCAGCCACAGAGGGGTGGACGCACTGGGGCGGGATGGCTGCGTCGGCCTCCAGTCTCACCATGCCTCACCGTGGGCTCTCTGCGCCCCTCTCCCCAGGCTTCCCGTCCTGGAAACGGCGTTTCCAGCGGGAGAACCTCACCCCAACCCACTGGACTCCATCTTGAGCAACCGCTACCCCCGCTGGTTCATTCTGGGCCACCTGGAGACCCGCCAGTGTGAGCTGGCCTCCACCATGCTGACGGCCGCCAAGGGTGAGCACAGCCACCAGCCCTCTCTGCTCCCGCTCCCACCTTCTTCTGCCTTTAATGACATTCCTCCTGAGGAGAACTGCCACCCCCACCCCCACCCTGGGTTCCATGGTTGTCAGTCTTACGGAAGCAGGCCCCTCACTGCCTCCCACAGACGGCCTGGTAGACGTGACCGGGGACCTTGCCATGAGCAGTCCCACGCTTAGTTACTTCCTACACACTGTACCTCCAGGGCTCCTTCTGGGGGGGCTCGAACTGGGAACAGAACAGCCCCAGATCCCTGCTCCCTGGGGTTTCCCCACCTTGTGGGCCAGCCGGGCAGTCACCAGGGAAAGCGCCAAATTCAAAGCCACTGCCAAAGAGTGGACGGCGGTTCCCTGTGACCCTGTGGCCCAGAGCAGAACTGCCTCACGCACGGCATTTCTGAAGCCGCAATCTTCACATCTTTCCCCTCCAAGAGGCTGTGGGTCCTAACCTGGAGAATTAAAGCAGGGAGAAGAACAGGGGCCCCAATCAGGGAGACTGAGTCTGCGGAAATCTGAAGGGAACAAAAACACTCTAGACAAGCGATTCTTAACCTTCCTCATGCCTCGACCCCTTCCATACAGTTTCGTATGTTGCGGTGATTCCCCCCCACCCACACACCCAACTGTAAAATTATTTTCGTTGTTACTTCATCACTGTTATTTTGCTACTCGTATGAATCGGGCAGCCCCTGTGAAAGCGTGTTCGACCCCAAAGGGGTCATGACCCCCGGGTTGAGAACCGCTCCTCTAGGCAAAGGGAGCAGCCAACAGTCGTGCAAAGGCCCTGGGGCTGGACCGGGCCTGTGTGGTTGAGGTGCCTGGAGCAGAAGGAAATTGAGGAGTGGGGTGGAGGCCAGTAGTGTCAAGTGGGCTAAATGCTAGTGCTTTTTTAATGCTCATGTGACAAGTTCTTCACAACCACGAAACCTCGCTCCTTTGAGGGAGACCCTAACCCATGATCATGTCATCAAGTCAGATCCGGCAGACCCTACAGGACAGAGTAGAACTGACCCCCCACCCTGCCCCCACCCCGAGCGTTTCCACGCAGGTGATCTTTTTCCGAAGCACACGGCCACGTCTTTCCTCTGGGGGGCAGCTACTGGCTCACAGCCAAGCCCTTAACTGCTTCGCCCTGAGGATCCCCCATTCATACCCACATGACAGTTGGAGCAGAGACAGGTGAGGCCCCCTGTCCAGAGTCACACAGCTAGTGAGTGCCAGGACACTGTGGATGCCTTGATAGTGGCTTCCTGGCACACGGCCCAGCGGCCCAGCAAGTCCAGAGGAGAGAAGGGGGCTGGCAGGAGAGGCCGTGGGTCCCAGCCTCCCAGAGCCAGCGCCTGCTTGCGTGCGGTGTCTCCCTCCCCGCCCCGCGTGCACAGGACTGGTGCTGGGGTGTGCCCAGCATGCCTTTCTTCCTGCCCTTGCTCAGGAGACCCCAAGTGGCTGCACGCGGTGCTGGGCTCCATCCAGCAGAACATCCACTCCCCCGCCTTGCTCTTCAAGCTGGCGCAGGACGCCTGCAAGACGGCCACCCCGGCAAGTGCACCGCCGGACACCACACTGCTGGGCATCGCGCTGGAGCTGGGCCTGCAGGTGAGGGCAGGGTCTGGGTGCAGCTAGCAGGGCCTGCAGGGTCAGGCGTGAGACGGGCCCACGCGTGAGGGGCTGGCTGGGAGGTGAGGTCTGGGGACCATGTGGAGAGAAAACAGCGTGTATAAGCCCTGGGGTGAGGGGGAGGAGCCTGGGAAGCCTGTGACTGGACACCAGGAAGGCAGTTTCTTGGGCGTGAGAGAGGCATCCCAGGAGTGGGGGCTCAGAAAGTCCCCGAGGGCAGAGAGCTGCAGTTGGAGTCTGCAGTTGCAGGCCAAGGCCTTCTGGGCAATACGTAGGAGATCCCAGAAGCCTTTGGGGTCAAGTCGGGCCAGCCTGGGTGGACTTGGCAGGTGAGCTCTGGACTCGGCAAAGGTCCTGGAGTAGACTCAGTTTGAGGGGCTGAGGCTGGGGCTGGGGCCCAGGAGGCTGCAGTGAGATAAATCAAGGAACAGCTGGGGTACAAGCCTGCACCCACCTTCCCTGGAAGAAACAGCCGCCAGCAGGGGGTCTGTGTGGAGCAGGCTTGGCTAGGAATGCCTCCTGGGGGGGCTGGATTCCTTGCGGCCCCAGAGGAAGCAGGCTAGTAAGGAGTTGGCCCAAGTCAGACTGGGGGGTGGAGAGG
>PVJH01030281.1:13072-25081 GCA_004026705.1 Nesogale talazaci
TCCCCCCCCCCCCCCCCAGGTGATGCGGATGACCCTGAACACCATGACGTGGCGCCGCCGGGAGATGGTGCGCTGGCTGGTCAGCTGTGCCACCGAGATCGGTGAGGGCCGGGCCCAACAAAGCCCCACACACTGGGTGACTTAAACCCACAGAAGCCTGTTCTCTCCCAGTCTGGAGGGCGGCGGCCGAGGTGGCTCCAGGACCATACTCCCTCCAGACGGGACCGCTCGCTGCCTGGCCTCTTCTGGTTTCCTGTGGTGGCAACAATGCTTGGCATTCCTTGACGTGTGGCAGCATGATGCCAACTTCCAGCTCCAGTGTCTCCTGGGTGGCCTTGCTGTGTGTGTCTGGGTCTAAATGACCCTCTTCATAAGGTCCCACCCTTCTCCACTCTGACCTCATCTGAGCCTGGTGACCCCTGCAAAGATCCCATCTCCAAATCGGGTCACAGGCACAGGTCCCAGGTGGCCACGCATTTTGGGGGGATATTCTTTGGCCTTGGTACAGCCCTTAGGGGGACCCAGCCCCTGGCCCCTTGCTCTGGTTCACCAGAGGGGACCGGGCAGGCAGGGGAGAAGTAAGCCCATCTCCCTGGCCTCTGTCTCTGTGCAGGGCTAGGCTGGAAGGGAGCATCAGGCTGGAGAGCCCATATGGACAAAGGTCAGGAGGCTGACCAGGTGAACGCAGTTTGGGGAGGAAGCCGATCCATGACATGTAGCCCCCTATTTTAGTTCCCAGCAAGTCTTTCCCCCATCACCTTCAGTCAAGGAAACCGCAGTTGATGCTCTAAAACTTAGCTCTGAGCGGGGTGGAGGCTTACCTAGCAGATCGTCCGCCTTTCAGCCAACAGTAGATGGGGGTTTTGCCTCCACTCATCCACGACCACTCATGGCTCCATCTCTGAGCCCACTTGAACCCCGCGCCACCGTTTCCTCTCCTCCTCCTCCACTAACACTCTGAATGTTGTCCTGGGGTAAATGTTGCCCCCACCATCGTAAAGGGTTGTTTATGCTAACACAGAGGTGAGTACACTTCTAGACCCCAAGAGTGCCTAAGAACCACAGACTTGGGGGGCTGGGGGTGCCCCACTAGTCTATCTGAAAGATAAGCCTGGCCTCTTTTTTAGGGTTTTGAGTTCTGTTCCATATTTCTCTCCCGCTCTATCCAGGGACCTTCGTGGGTGATCCTTTGCCCAGCAGCCGGCAGTGGTTGCAGGGCACCATCTAGCGCTTCTGGTCTCTGGGTTGTGGAGACTGATGCTTGCTTGTTCTGTTAAGCCCCTTGGTGTCACTGTTTCCAGTAGTGTCTTTGTAAAGTGGCCAGATTTTAATGTATTAAGCAGGACACCATTGGGTGGGAGGGGGGGGTATATTCCCTTCCCTTCTCCCGCTGTTTCCTAGCTTGTGGTGCATTCTTTCCAAAAATCGGGGCTTTAAAAATTTTTTTTTCTTTTTTAGGCATCACTGCCCTCAGGTGGTGGGAGTAGGAGGCCCAGCCTTTGCTCCTGGGAGCTGGAATTGAACTCCATCCCAGTGGGCCGCAGTCTGGCGCACAACCACTATGCCACCAGGGCTCAACCCTTTTTTTCTTTTTAAAAACCGCGGGGACCCAGGAAAAAATTGTTTCGAATCGGGACTGTTCCGCCAAAAGCAGGGCGTCTGGTCACTTTACGTAGAGCCCAGTGGTTGGGGAGTGGGTGGCTGCTGCCGTGCTTTTAAGACGTCAACGTCTCTGCTCCCCAAAGTCGGCGTTACAGCACCGTGAACGTCTTCCTTAGGGTAGCATGACCCAGTTCCTGTGGTGCAGGGGCGGGATCCTCAGCCCGCCTGGCAACCAGGGCGGGACGATGAATAAACTTACCACGTGCGCGCGCCGTGCGCCGTCCTGTCCCTCTTCCCGACGTTTCTCCCACTGCCCTCCCTCCAGGCCCGCAAGCCCTGATGAACATCATGCAGAACTGGTACTCCTTGTTCACGCCTGTGGAGGCGGCCACCATCGTGGCCGTGACGGGCACCACGCACGCCACGCTGCTGCGGCTGCAACTGGACGGGCCCCGGCGGGAGGAGCTCTGGGCCTGCGCGCGCACGCTGGCCTTGCAGTGCGCCATGAAGGACCCGCAGAACTGCGCCCTGCCCGCCCTGACGCTGTGCGAGAAGAACCACGCCGCCTTCGAGGCCGCCTATCAGATCGTGCTGGACGCGGCGGCCGGCGGCCTGGGCCACGCGCACCTCTTCACCGTGGCGCGCTACATGGAGCACCGCGGCCTGCCGCTGCGGGCCTACAAGCTGGCCACGCTGGCCCTGGCGCAGCTCAGCATCGCCTTCAACCAGGACAGCCACCCGGCCGTCAACGACGTGCTGTGGGCCTGCTCGCTCAGCCACTCGCTGGGCCGCCACGAGCTCTCGGCCATCGTGCCGCTCATCATCCGCAGCGTCCACTGCGCGCCCATGCTCTCCGACATCCTGCGCCGCTGGACCCTCTCGGCCCCTGGCCTGGGCCCCCTGGGGGCCCGGCGGGCGGCCAAGCCCCTGGGGGCCGACCGGGCGCCCCTCTGCCAGCTGCTGGAGGCGGCCGTGACCGCCTACATCACCACCAGCCACTCGCGCCTCACGCACATCAGCCCGCGCCACTACGGCGACTTCATCGAGTTCCTGGGCAAGGCGCGCGAGACCTTCCTGCTGGCGCCCGACGGGCACCTGCAGTTCGCCCAGTTCCTGGACAACCTCAAACAGACCTACAAGGGCAAAAAGAAGCTCATGCTTCTGGTGCGGGAGCGTTTCGGCTGAGGGGCACGGGGGTTCCTCACCCCCGGCTCCTCTGGCACCGCGCTCCACCGGGGCCTCCGGAAGCGAGGCCCAAGGGATGGTTCAGTATTAAGTCAGGGAAGGGAAGGCGTTGGCCTGGGCCCCAAAGAGTCTTGCTCGCCGCCCCCAGCCCTCAAGCCCAACCAGAGGTAGGGGACAGACCACCTGTGTGCCTAGGAGCGTGCGGGACACAAGGATCAGAAGCCATAGCCGCCACCCGGAGGCCTGGCACAGGGATGCCCCCAGGCACCTCACATGCAGTAGGCAAGCGCCCCTTCTGGGATTGACAGGCCTGGCTTGGACTCTGGAGGGCCTGAGAGGAGGGGTTTCACACTAACAGCCTACCTTGGCCGGCCGAGTAGGCGCACCCCCCACCCTCTACCTGGGCCACTACAGGGGGAACTCAAGTCCCCCTGGACACACTCCCCGCTCTGGCGCTGGGCCCACCCCATGCCACTGCCGCCCAGGCTGCCCAGAGAAGGACCTGAAGAGGCCTCAAGTCTCAAACGCATACCTCACCACCCCTCTTCCAGCAGACCCCTCCCCCTCTCTTCAGCATTCGGGTCCCAGGGTGGGCTGGGGTCAGTGTCACCCCTCCCCCCACCGGCTAGTCACTGGACTCAGAACTCAGGAACACAAACGAGGCCCACATAGCACCCCTTCTTCATGGCTGAGCATCAGCTGGCGCTCCTGTCTCCTCCCCTCCTTTCATGGTGGCCTTGTTCTTTGTATCTTTAAGCCCCAACTGCTGTCTCTCTGGTCTCTCCAGCCCCCGGCCTAAGCCCAGGGAGGAGGGGTGACCCCCCCACACACCCGGGTCCACCCCTCAGCCATCCGCCTCTTCTCCATGTGTATTAACGACAAAAGATCATGCCGTTTTGTATTTTTTTCTATTTATTGAGCCGTATATTGTATTTCCTTTTCCCTTTTAAAATAAAAATTCAAAAGAATGTACTACTTTTCCTTTTTTCGCTTTATTTTGTGACGGGTGCGTCCACCTGGGCCAGAACTCCCCCGTTTTTATCCAGTCCCCAGAAAATCTCTGACTGACCTCAAGGATGTGCCCCTGGGAGGCAGGTACGAGCGATTTACCTGTGCCCTTTCATTATTTTTAATCATTTTATTGGAGGCTCATACAGCTAAGCTCTATCAATGCACACATAACACCCATCGTTTCAAGCCCACTTGTACGTTTGTTCCCACCATTATTTACTTTTTAAAAAATAATTTTACTTGCTGAGCCCTGGTGGCGCAGTGGTTGTGTGCAGGACTGCAGCCCACAGGGCTGATGGTTCAAATCCAGCAGCTCCTCTCCAGGAGCAAGGCTACTCCCACCAGGGCAGTGACGCCACAAAAAAATTTTTTTACTGGGGGGGTCTCACACAACTCATTGCAATCCATACACCCATTCATTGTACGTAAGTCACGTTTGACCATTGGTTGCCCTCATCATTGTCAAAATATTTGCTTTCTACTTAAGCCCTAGGTATCTGCTCATTTACCCCTCCCTCCCCGCTTCCCCCTCCCTTATGAACCCTTGGTAACTTTTTTGTGTGTGGCATCACTGCCCTGATGGGTGTAGGAAGCCCAGCCTTGCTCCTGGAGAGCTGCTGCTGGATTTGAACCATCAACCCTTTGGGCTGCAGTCCCGCACACAACTGAACCCTTGGTGATTTATAAGTTATTATTTTGTCATTATATTACACTGTCCGACATCCCGGGAGGGGCGATTAGCTAGTCCATTCTACAGCTGAGAAGACCACTGTTTTCAAGGAGTTTCCCAGGAGGACACCCAAGCTAGGAAGGGGACGCTTGATTTAGTCCCTGCGGCCCCCTCTCCAGGCTGCGTGGGCCCTGCATCTCTGGGAATGACCACTCGGGGGTGCCCTGGCGCCAGACAAGGGACACCCAGGGCCTGTCTGGGCTACAAGTTACATTGCAGACCAGCCCCTTCGGGCCCTGGGTGCTGAGCCGCCCGGGGTCCCCGGGGGTCCCGCAGCCCCTGGGTTGGGCTGGCCCGGCCTCAGGAGCACTGATGGGGGGCCGAACGGGCGGGGCTGTGGTCTCAGCCAGAGGCGGGGTTAGGAGGACACCCGGCCGGAAGGCCAGGGCGCGGGCTCAGTTGGGCACGGGCGCGGGAGGGTGGGGCGCCAGGCTCCCAGTGAGGGGCGGGTGGGCGTGGCCGGGACAAAGGCGGAAGGTGTGGTCGGCGCCAGTCGGCCGGTCGGGGGCGCTTTGCTCCGCAGAGGCGGCGCCCGGGCCCCCAAATTGGAATGAGGGGTCTGGAGGGCCGCAGGAAAGGCCTATCTCTGGTTGCTCTCCTCCCTTGGCTCCCCGCGCGGCGGCCTCCACGGGGCCTTCCTGCTGACGGATAAAGAGGGGTATTCGTGGCAGAGGCCTCCGTCTGGGTCACTGTCAGCCAGGGCAGCCGAGGACAGGCGCTTCCCGGAGGGGCGGGGCCTAGGGCGAGACCGGGAGGGGCCGGCCGGCTGCGGGCGCCAAGGCGGGACGCGCCGCCGGGGGGCGGGGTGGCAGCGGGCGCTGGGCCCGGCGATTGGCTGACGGCGCCGCCATCCGCCCCCAGAGCCCAATCGGAAGCGGCTCCGCCCTGTCCCGCCCCACGCGCTCCGCAGGTATGTGCGGGCGTGGCCGGCCGGCGCTCTTCCTGGCGCCGCCTAGAGGCCCGCGAGGGGTAGTGCCGGGCCGAGGGCTTCAAAGGCGGCTCCGCGTCGCTTCAATCCCTTCTTTGGGCCGCCGTTCACCCCAGCGGCCCACCCTGGGCTCCCGTTATCATCCCCTTTGTGGTTGGGGAACTCCTTAGGTCCAAGTCACCCCAGAAGCCCCTCCTTGGGCGTGCGGCTTCTCAAATGTGATACACACCCGTTCTTGAAGTTGTCCACACTACTTATTCCGCAAGTGCCCCCCCCCAAAAAAAAAAAAACAGACAAAAACCCTCCCTGTGATGGAGCCCATCCTGACTCATCATGACATCCTGTGGGTTTTCAAGACCGTAGCTGTTGGGAGTAGAAAGTGCGGTCTTTCTCCCAAGAGCCTCCCGGTGACTTTGAACTGCTAGCCATTCAGACACGTCACCATTGTAGCACCGGGGGCCCTTCGGCCCTGATTGCCCACAAAGGTCAGTCTCTAACTCCAGGAAAGGACAAATATCCCTCAATCCTGGTTATCCCCAAGTGCCGGTCTGTGGCCTCAGGACTACCCTGAGGTCAGCCCCATTTGCCACAATCTCCTCACTCAGGCTTCATCCGCCCCCAAGACCGCCTCTCGCACCCTCAGACCCCATTGTCCCCACCCAGGCTGCCTCTCCATCTCCAGGACTCAACTGCCGCCTTTCCCAGAGTCCCCCAGGGTCACAGCCAGACCCACCCTCCTCCTGCCACAAAAGCCCGAACTTCCTGGGAAGGGAAGAGGAAGGATGGACAGAATCACACACTCAGAAATTAAGCCAGGGCGACTTTTATTGCGCAGACAACACAGCACAAACTCCTCTCCCCGCCCCCCCCCCCCAATCCCCGGCGCGGCGTGCCCCCGTTCCCCACCCTCGAGCTTCTGTCTGTCCCTCCCGGGTTAGGAGGGGCTCCAGGCCAGCCCTGAGGATCTGGGGACAGCAGTTGCACTTCTGAGGAGGGGCATGCTCTAGTTCCCAGGCCCTGGGACCCCCCCAAGGAAACCAAACAGGCCTGTCTGTGGCTTTTCTTGCTCTCTGTCTCAGCCTGTATCAGAGAAGGGGCCCAGTGTCCCTCCCCACACCCCCGCTACCCCCACCTCCCACCCCAAGTTAAGACGCTATGGAGCCCAGGCAGGCTTAGGTCAGGCCAGGCTGGTTCCGGAAACCTGGAGTTGGCACTTAACGGTCTGGGGACCAACGCGGCTTCCTCTTGGGTAACTAACTGGTGGCCAGGCTAAGGAGAGGAGGGGCTGAGGCTCCAGGCCTGGGCAGGGGGGTAGGGGGGGGGGTGTTATCCAGACTGGGGACACAGCTGGCTTCCCTTCTTCACAGAAGGGCGGCCTGGGAGCCCAGCCCAGCCAGAGGCCACGTGGGGGGTCTCCAAGGGCAGACTGGGGGAGGGGGCCTGCTGCAGACAGCTGGGCACCACCAGGCCCACCCACCCCCATCCCCCACCCCACCCCCTCCCAAAGCCTCTCCTTCCGAGATGATGCTGGTCTGGGTCCGGATCTGCCGCAGAAGGTGGGGGTGGGGTGGCCACAGGCTCTGAGGGGGCACGACTCCTGTTCCTGCTGAACTGAGCCAGTCTGCACAAATCCACTGTGTTTCAGCTCAGTAGGCACAGGAGGCAGGGCCCAGGGAGCCTGACTTGTGGCAGCGGCAGTGGTGGGGAGGGAGGGTGGCAGGGCCAGGGCGAGGCGGGGGCCTGGGGGGCGGAACTTAGCCACTGTGAACACGATTTGGTGTGGACCCTGCTCACAAGCAACTAAGCCCTGCTCCTCAGGCCAGGCACCGGCGGAGCCTCCCTGCCACCCCGTCCCCTTCCCCGAGGCCTCTCGGTGGTGGCCGTGGTGGTGGTGGTGGTGGCAGCCGCGGTGGCGGTGGCAGCAGCGGTGGCCCGGCGGCAGGGTCCAGGGTCGGTTGGAAATCCCTGGCAATGTGATTTGTGACAGGCAGCAAATCCCATCCCCAGGAACCCCCGCCGGCCGTGGCACAGGGTGGGGGCACCGGCAGGGCCTGCAGCTGGCACCTGGGGGGGGGGGGTACAAGAAAGGTGATGAAATGCTGAACACTCCCGAGGTCCTAGTCTGGCACCACTGAGACCTCCCCTCTCTGGAAGCCACGGCCCCGGCCACACGAGGAGGCCGACCCCACCCACCGGCCTGGGCCTCGCCCTGCTTCCAGGCCTCAAGAAATCTGTTTAGCTCACGGAATGCTCAGAGCACCCAAAGCCAGTCCTGCCACCACCACCAACCCCCCCTCCCCCTCAGCCCCCCAGCCTGATGCCCTGGGCAGGCCAAATGGGGCCAGGATGAGAGGAAGCCGAGGTGGGGGGGGGGGGTGCAGGCGGCTGAGGAAGTGATCTCACCCCAGCTGGCGCCACTTCCGAGCCTGGAGGGCAGGAGGAAACCACCAGGCCCCCGCCCCCCTTCAGGCCTGGCTCCGGCAGCCCAGTCCAGCTCCCGGCTTGGCCCATTCTCTCTCGGGTCTCAGCAGAGTGGGTGTCGCCGGAGAGCACCCAGCTCTGTCCCTGGTGGCGCAGGCTACAGAGTCCCCTGCCTCACCAGGCAGCCAGCCCGGGGTTTAAATCCCAGCCCTGCACTTCCCCAGTGACCTCCAAGCCTCAGTAGTCCCATCTCTTTAATGGAGACCAGCACCTCTTCTGTGTCCCGGTCCTGGGACCGGGTACTGTGTGTGGGGGTCCCTCAACCATTAAAATTCCAGATGCCAACAGCAGAACATCAAATGAGGCTCAAAGTCCTCCCCACCCCCACCTCCCTTTGAGTTCGGACCTCGGGACAGTCAGGGCTGGGGCTTCACCCTAGGAGGGGCCTCTGGTTGAGAGGCACTCACCCTGGGCCTATCTGCTTGGGCTTAAACCCGGGCTCCGCAGTTTCGTGGCTGCGTGACTCTGAGCAAGTCACTTAAGCGCTCTGGGACTCAGTCTTCCCATCTGCAAAACGGGGACACTAACAGCATCCCCTTCACATATCCCAACCAGGACAGGGTCCAGTAGACACCAGGCTGAAGGGACACCTGACAGGTTAGGATGTCAACGTGAAAGCAGGCAGGGAGCCCCAACCCCAGCCCCTGGCACATGCAGATACGGACCACCCTATTTCCCCTGGGGATCCAGCCCAGCCAGGCTCAGCCCCACCTCGGCAGGGTCTGGGGCAGCAGCCGGGTCGGTGAGGCCCTGCAGAGCGGCCAGCCTCCCCAGGCTCCTCCGGAAGTGAGACAGCACATTCGTGTCCCAGGGACGAGAACGGGAAGGGCGGCCATTTGGCCAGGCCCGTTTCCTGTGGGGTTTCCCCTGCCCAGAGCTGAGCCAAGGCCACTCCCCGTCCCCACGGGAGCAAAAGGCCGGGTCTCCTGTGGAGGGGTACTGCCCCAGAGGGGCCCAGCGCCGGACACCCCCCTTACCCATGGTGTGCCTCAAAGGTTCATGGGAGAGGCGTCCAGGGAAGGCCAAGTCCCTGGCATCAAGAGGCCTGGGGGCAGGGCGGGCCCTGGGGTCCGAGGACGCCAGGACACAGCAGCCAGCCCCTGCGTGTCTGTGTGCCTATCTCCACTCTGCAGACAGGGCGTGTGCCTGTGAGGCGTGTGTGGGCACTTGTAGTACTACCCCGCCCCCACCCCATGTTCCAAGAATGAATCAGGGCAGCTTCCGCCGGGGGCGCCACGACGACCGCCCCCAAGCCTGGTCCCCAAATACTTTCCACCCTCACGGAGCAGCTGGGATCGGAAAATACCAAGGGCTGTAGGCCCCGCCCTCCCTGCCTGTCACTAACGCTTTCCCTAATGGGCTCAGACTCTCAGCAGAAGCTCCGTGGGCTGGGCCCCGAGCCAGCCGCCAACCTGGGCTGCCCAGCCAGCCACGGGCTGCAAGCCCCCCACTTTTACCCCCCCCCCGATCTCAACTGTGAAAAGACAGCCCTCAGATGGGCACCCTCAAAGCTGGCACCAGGCTGGAGGGAGCCAGGGCGCTGGCTGATGGGGTGGGACCTGGCTGCCCACCCAGTGCTGGGGGAGGGGGGCTCAGGAAGGGGTGAGTAAGTGCGGACTGAATCACTTGTTAAAAATAGGGGAACCACGAAAGTCACCTCCCAGCCCCCACTGGGCCCAGAGACACCACACCCCAATCCCTGGCTTCGATGTTCCTTCCCCCAAACCAGCCACAGACTGCCCAGGAACTCCAAGATTCATGCCCTGAGCCCTGAGCTGAGGGAGAGGCACATGCCCACCTCCCTGGTCACCTCCACCTTCTGCCCTGGCCCGGGCCTAGCCTTTGGGAGCCCATGAGCAGTCCCAGCGAGTCGGGCCTCTGGGTCCCGTACGCCTCCATCAGCGCCCCAACAGTCCCCAGGTCCAGAGCATCGGGGTCTCTGTCTCCCCAGGAAACGTCAAGGTGTGCTTGAACCCAGACCTGGACTGTGGGGGCGGCCCCTAGGCTAGTCCCTCACCACCACCCAAGCCCTGCACCCCAGACCACCCAGCCCCGCCGCCATGCCCAGGGCCAGAGCTCAATGACCACACCCAGGGTGGCGCCAGCTCCAGCACCCTGCGGCAAGGCGCCGCTGGAGAGTGACTCAGCCGAGCCCAGCATGGCGGGAGTCCTTCCCTTCCATACCCAGGGAACCCGCACACCCACGCCCGCCATTCCTCTGCGCACATCCTTTCCCTGAAGGCAGGGCCGGCCCCAGACACACCTCCCAGCCCACCCCAGACACCTGGCAGGCAGCCAGAGAAAAGTGGCCACAGTGCCCCCAAAGGGCCTGCGTCAGGCACAGTCCCTTTCCCTCCGCTCTGGTCCCCAAGGCTGCAGATGGGGAAACCGAGGCCCAGGGAGAGTCAGGAGTGGGCCGAGGTCTGGAAAAGGTGACGCACAAAAGCCAGGGACACAGCAAACCTGAAGCCAAGCCAGAAGGCAGGAAAGGGCTTTGCCAAGGCCACCAGGGTTCCTGTGGCACCTTTGATGACAGCGGACCCCCAGCCAGTCTCCCTCGATGAAGGGCAGACTTCAGTGTGTCAGAGTGCCGCCCGGGCCCATGGCGAACAGGCTACCCCACTGTCCCCACGGTCAAGTTATCCTGGGGCATCCGAAGGGAGGGGGCCTGGCCCGCAGCTGCAGTCTGCACACACCATCTGGCCTCCACTTGCAACAAGCTGGGGGTGGACAAGAGGGTCTGTGGGAGGACCCCTGGAGCGTCCACGTCTGCTGCGGCTTACGACAGCAAGCAAGGGTCTGTACAGACGTAGAGACCACTGGACTGGTACAGACAGGCGCCACGCTTAGTCCCCTGGACACACCCTGTCACGCAGGGGCTCCTCAGACCAGGGCCCAGTTTGCAGGGTAGTTATTTTAGGGCCCCCCTCACCCTGCAGGCCAGACCTACCAACTGGGTCCTGAGGGCGCTCTCCCAGGCCACCCAGATGGAACAGAGGGCGATGGGTGCCCCCGGAAGGCCAGGCAATGCTGGCATCGAGTCTTCGGGTCTGTGCCACCTCTGGACGGACGGACGGCGTGTGAATACCGGCCTGGGAAGGGTGCGTGGGCGAGTGGACAGGGCGTGTCCTACATCAATCACCTCGCCTGGCGGCTGGGCACCTGTTGGGTGCTACCCTCCTGTTGGAGCTGGCACGGAGAAGGCTACCATGTATTCCAAGGGTCTGCCAGTCCCCCAGCGTCACCCTCATGCACCCCACCACCCGCCACCGGCCGGATGAGGTGGAGGAGGGAAATGGAGATGACAGGGAGGGGGCTGAGGGATCTGGGGACCAGGCGGGGACGAGTGTGAGAAGGACGGTCACAGTGTTAAGGTTGGGGGCTTTTGGCTCGTGATCAAGGCTATGGCTGGGGTCACAGGTCAGGCTGGGCACTAGGTGCAATCCAAAGCTCAAGGACGTGTCAGTGGGGGCTGCACGGAGCTGGCCTCCGTGAAAATCCTGGTCCTGGCCAGCCTCCCGTGGAACCTTGACGGAACTGACCCTCCCCGGACCCATAGGGCTGTCCCCTGAACCCTAGTGCACTGCCCGGCCGCACCAGGCCCTAGACCCGGTATGTGTGCATGTGGACTAGAACTTGAACACTGTCCCCCCCCCCCCCGATCCAGAGGGGCCCCCGGCCTCCCACTCTTCCTGCCCCACCCCCACCAGACCAGGCACCTCGCAGCGCGGGCACGCACAGATCCGTCCCCTCCGCGCTAAAACGGCACGTGCCCTCCTACCCACCCTGCCGCTCGCTCCCTGCCCACCCTGAACTACGTTAGGGCCCGCCCCCCTGGGTCTCGGGGGGACCTGGGTGCGGGTCGCCTTAGGCCCCCGGGCTGGGACGGCGGCGGACCACCCTGCCCCCGGTCAGGAGGGGGCGCGCCGGGGCTCTCGGCCGTCCCTGCGCCCCGCGCCCCGCGCTCCGCGCCCCGGGACCGGAGAGGTTGAGCGCCCCAGCCGCGTTCCGCGCCGCGCCCCCTCCTTCCCGCACCGGGCACCAGGCTGAGGCCCCGCCGGGCGGGCGCGCC
>PVJH01030282.1:0-24993 GCA_004026705.1 Nesogale talazaci
GTGGCAATGGGCCCATGCCCATGGAATCCACTGGCCATATCATGTTCCTCATCATCCTGAAGCAGCTGGCTTGATCAATGGGCTCCTGAAGACACAGCTGCAATGCAAACTATGTGGCAACAACTTGCGAGGCTGGGGCAGTGTTCTCCAGGAAGCTGTATATGCTTTAACCAGCGGCCAATATATGGGGCTGTGTTTCCAATAGCCAGGATTCATGGATCCAGGAACCAAGGGCTGGAAACCTGAGTGGCACCTCTCACTATTATTCCTATTGACCCACTTGCAGCCTTTTTGCTTCCTGTCCCAGCAGCCCTATGTTCTTCGGGACTGAAGGTCCTGAGCCCAAAGGAAGGAACTCTCCCACCTGGAAGCACAGTACGGATTCCACTGAACTGGCAGCTGAGAATACTCCCTGGCCACTTTTGGCTTCTTATGCATTTGGATCAACAGAGCAGGAATGGTGTCACTGTACTGAGTGGTGTGATTGATCCAGACTATCAAGAAGAAACTGGACTGATGTTACAAAATGGGGGTAAAGAGGAATATGTCTGGAATCCAGGAGATCCTATAGACCGACTCTTAGTGCTACCATGCCCTGTGATAAAAGTTAATGGTAAATTACAGCAACCCCATCATGACAGGACATCTAATGACCTAGACCCCTCAGGAATGAAGGTCTGGGTCACCCCACCAGGAAAAATCCACAAGCAGCTGAAGTGACTGCTGAGGGCAGAATAGATAGTAGAAGAAGGTAGTTCTACCTACCAATTACGACCATGTGATCAATTGCAGAAGCGAGGGTTGTGATTGTTCATGTATTTTCTGTTTATGATCTTATTGAATCTTTTCTTTGCTCATGTATGATATCAGCTACAATTGGACTCAGTGTGTTCTCTTTTTATTCTTTCTTCGCCTCTTTTATTTATTTTTTATTTTTTTGTGTGTTCTCATTTATATGTATGATAGATGTTTGATGGTAAGTAAAAGTTTGATTTTATTGATGTCTATAAATTCTATATGGGTAAAAAATTGCATATAGGTGCCATGTTGGCGAGGGGTGGATTGTGATGGGTAGGTTTGTTATACCAACATGGCCACAGAAGATTGGTGGGTCTGTTGTGACGGCACGGCCAATGAACACACTGGATGAATTGAAGGGCGGAGATAGGAAGGGGGTTCAGTGAGTCCCACCCTCTCTCTTGCTTCCGGATCTTCGGACCAGAGTGCTGTCTTGTTCATCCTGTGCCTTGACCTCCAAGCAACACTACCCGTGGGACACCTAATTGTGGACTGTGGAGCTGTGAGTTGAGGTTTCTTCAAGGCCTACTTCGCCATGCTCCTGGGATATACATCTCTTGAGCTGGGGACTGTTGGACTCTGTCATCTGGCTGACTCTTGGTGACCTGCTCTGCTGTTTGCTGCCAGTTACCAGACAGCCTGAATTGCTCTACAGAGGACTACTTAGCAGCCCTCAAGATTTGAAGGACTTCCAGTCTTCTATTTGTCTCATACATGTGAGTTGCACTGATCAATCTATACTGCTTTATAGTTAACTGTTTCTTTCTTATCTTATATACCTTTATATATAACTATATAAAAAGAATTACTAGCATCCTGATTTTATTTCTCTAAGAGAATGCTGCCTGACTCAGTATTCTTCATTCAGTGTTCAACTTTCCCATACGTATGCAACAATTAAAATGTCATGACTTGGGACAGGTGCATCTTAGCCCTCAAAGTAACATTCTTAGTTTGGACACTTGAGAAAGGTTTTTTCAGCAAATTTACCTGAGCAATAAGTCATTTGATCTCTTGACTTGCTGATTGCTCTTGAATGTTGATACCATACTGGTATACTTAAACTGTCAAATTCAGGGGCCACCATCTTTGGCTGGTATATTGAATAACTGAAATTCACTAATGAAAGAGGGCAACATCAAAGGATTCAAAGGAAAGGATGATTGGCCTTATATTCTGGAATTCCTTTTGGATTCTCTTCAACTATAGACTTATGAGGAACAGATAGACCCTAGTATAAAGTCCATCTTTATAGTCTTACTTCTCAACAGAAGCCCATTTTCTGGCTCCCATCAACTTAATATGGGTTGTTTCAAATCAGCATTTTGCAATCAAGTGACATGATTTTGAGTCTATGCATACACTGTGCCCTTTACATAAGAACCTTCCTCTACATCATTGATCTTGAAACAACTACTGTTTTGAGCATGTAGCATATTAATATTTGGTTCCCAAAAGCAAAAACCTGAAAAGAGATTATATTTACACAGTATTTTAAGGGTGTTGATTACTGTTGTTGAGTCATACATAACAAGACAACATACTCCTCAAATCTAGCACCATCCTACTATCAACAGTGGCATATTGGACTGCTATGATCCATAGTAACTTTCATTTGTTGATTTTCACAAATATTTATCTTCAGGCATTTCTTTCTAATGTGTCTTAGACTGTCTGCTGAACTGAACATTGTTCACTTTCATAACAGCCTGCAAGCCTCCACTAGAGTCCGTGCTTTTAGTGTATTGTTTACGAATCAAACCTAAGTCTCTTGCATTGAGGTAAAAACTCTACCAATGACCCATGATTGGTTTATAGAATATGCATTTTATGATTTATTCTTTAAGGTGGAACAAAGCAGGTGGAATAAGGGAGTAAGGAAAGCAGAAGAATGAAAAGCGGGGACATTTGTACAAGAATTTTATCTCAGTTTAGAGTTCCCCAGTCTGTGGACCATTAGGTCAATTTTCTTCACCTGAAGCCAAAGAGTATGTGTTTCACTGGCTCTAGTCAATTAGTATTTTATGGCTAGGTTCATCACTTCCTAGTGACTGAAGAAAATACTTCAGGCAACAACAAGGAGAAGACTGTGAAGATTTAGCTGCTAATGCTCACTGAAGCTGCCTGTTCTATGAGCTATGGATGGACTGTTAACAGTATCTTCCATGATTTATCACTTGTGAGGTCCTGTGACAAGCATATACAAAGAAAATGTTAATGTAAAAAAATAAATGGGGAAGAGATCAATCTTGAAAATAGATTAGGTTCTTTGTCTTCTCTTTTTGTAGTTCTATAAAGATATACAAATAGAGTTACTTGGTCATTATTTTATAATATTTATTCAGACTCAGACTTTTTATGGTGTCTGCAAAAAGAGATGTTTTCTCAATTAATACCCTCCAACTAAACAGAATTCTTTTTATAGTTCTGTAGACACATTATTTGGGGTTACAAGTAAAAATAAATAATCCACTTATGGCATTTTTCAAAAATGAATAGAAATGTTTTCACTGGATATCTTAAAGCAGTAATTGAAAAATTGACCCAGGATAGAATAGGAAAAAAGTACTTCCAATTTCACTACATGGTATGCCTTTTAAAGATAGTCCTAAGGCACTAAACTAAAAGGAGATGAATCATCTCTTTCAAATATCTATTGGTTTGATGAAAACAAAATTTATATGGATTTCCTGAGAATCTGTCCTGGGGTTTCATAATCACATTAACTCTTGAGATGTTTAGAGAAATGGTTCAATATGTACAAATTCAGTATTTCTCTACACATCTTCAGGAAAATCTTTATTAGTTTGAAGACTATTCTCCTTCGGTAATAAAAAAAATATCCTAAAGCAAAGATGATTTTAACTCTGTCACTGTCCCCATAGGACAAAGTTTATAGGCTCAGTGAAAATATAATGGATCACATAGATAAGAGGGTGTAATTTCAGAATCAGAAATAGGATTATTAAAATGAAATTCATTTAAATTATCAACCTGTGAGCATCATTTCCAAATAGAAAAGTAATCTTTTATGCCTTTTCCATCAATCCAAAAATTAATGTCAGTAGTGCATTAAATATAAGAATGTGGTCTCAGTTAAGAACTGTCTTGTATATGCAGGACATTCTAATATTCCCTAACAGGAAGGAGAGGAAGGACAGCAACAACAGCTTGAGAGAATTTTACACCTTTTAGACATGACATATCAAGCTATTAAATGCTTTAAACAATACCCAGGATTCCACTCTTCTCCCAGTAGAAACAGGTGAGACAGACCCTCCAAATCACATTCCTTTCACCAAGGACACTATCGGGAAAAGCTCCCTGCTTTTGAGAGAAGAATACTGGAGGGAAATTGAAAAGTGTCCCTGAGTCTAAAGGTTTAGAACTTTTAGCTACATGAGTTACTGACCCCATGATACAGTGGTCCTTATAATTTTTTTCACTCAGCCTGGACATATGTCTTTAACTTTACCATAGCCCAACCTATGTACTAGCTTATATTCTCTACCTACCTCACCCAGCACTTTCTAAAAACCCTATTCACTCTTTCTTTCTGTTTCTTTGAAACACACTTCCACATAAACTAAAAAGTACTAGAACACCTCTTAAAATTCCTTTTTCTAATATCTGAAATATTTGTGTTTTTCCAAGTAAACTAGAGAAACAAATTCATAAACACACATAAGGGAGAGATCTATATACAAGAAGAACGGAATATTGAGAAAGCATCCCAACCCAGTCCAGTCCAACCCATAAGTCCAATATTAGCCCATATTTCTGATACCAGTCTATAAAGTCCTTCAGACTCATGAAGCACATGCCATAGACTCCAGGACAATCACAGGTCAGTGTGTCCAGTGGTGGTAGAAGCATCTCAGCACTGGTAGGAATCCACTATGTGGCTTTACTGGATTCAGAGGTCTGGTTCCAACAGGGTAAGCCCATGTGGTTTCTTCTCCAGCTCCTCCAGTTTCTAGGACTCAGGATCTATCAGCATGTTGCCATGTTGTCTTGTCAGCTGCAATGTCTCCCAAGACCAAGGACTGAGTCTTGTGTTTCTCACCTCCAAGGGGAAATGCTATGAGGTTTCCCAGAATTCTCAGGAGAAAGTCATGCCCACACAAAAGTGTCATTGGCTATCAAAAACTTGACAGGCTAGACTCCACTCCTATACTCCCAATCCTGAAATTGACACAAGTATATGGCTGCCATACATTCTGTTGACATGTGGCCTCAAGGTCTCCCAGAAGACCTTCTATTATGACTATTAGCAATTCAATCTTATTCTTGTGCTCCTACCACTCACTTAGCTACATACTCAAATCAATCACTTCTTCATCCACACAATACACTATCCATCCCTTACTAGAAGTTTCTCCTAACCAAAGAGACAACCCATCCTTTACAAACCAGAAGCCTACACATCACATACAGCCAGACCACTGTACTGTGCGTGCAAACAACAGTCAATAATACAAGCAAAATCTAACAACTGAAGAACATCCAAACTCAAAAGAATGCACAGAAAAAAGGTTGGAACTACTAGAAAGAGAATCTAGAACACTGTTTAGGGCCATCCAACAGATCTGGAGATCAACTCTATAAAAAAAGGAAGAAATTGAGATACTAAAAAAAAATCTCAAACCCTAATGAAACCCACAAGCTAAACAATAAAAAAACAGAAATAAAAGACATTTGAAAAAGACAAGACCCAACGAATATAATGAAAGTAAAGGAAAACTGAATCAGTGAACTCAAAGAAAAGAACAAGATTTCAGCTAATAAGAGAAACAAACAAGAGAACTAAAGAGCAAAAACATATGACAACCCAGCTCTCACTGGAGTTCAGGAATGGAGGGATGGGGGGAGCAAACAGGTAAAATAGTAAGAGCATTCACAGAAGAAAATGTTCCCACTCTCACAAAGGAATAGACCACAACTCTCCAGGAAGCAGATAGGTTAGAACAGGGGTGCTCACACTTTTTCAGCATGCGAGCTATTTATAAAACGATGAAGTCAAAATGATCTACCAACTACCAAAATGCAAAACATATTTATTTTTATTTATTTGTTTATTACATTCATTCATAAATGCATTGAAGATTATTTATATGGACAACATATGTTTATGTACCTTGCATAACTGCATGAGTCCATATTGCACAACCCAACATAATTAACCAAGTACATTTTTTTGTCATTCATTACCTGAGTTTGCTCTGATGACTTGCACTGAATGGAATGAGTCAGGGATGCATAGTCTGGACAGTATTTGCTAATAGCCAGCTTCAAGCACACTTACAAATGATTATCAGTCAGGATGGAGCAATACTTGGACTAAATGATTTTTATGTTGGAAAAAGCTGACTTATAAGTAAGTAGAGCTGAATAATGTAGTCTAGGAGATAGCACATTCTCTCCTGCTTTGGTACTTACCTTCTGCAAGTAAGTCCCAGATCTGTTCATGTGCTTTGGACTTCGTTGAATGTCTGCTTGTAGTGTCAAAATCTCCCATTCCATAGGAAAGTGATATGTTTTTGTCTTCCTACTTGATCCAGCTCCCCCAGTCATTTTAATAACCTTTCTTACATTTAAGAGGGAAAAAAAACAAGGTCCAAAATTGACAATAATTTAGCTTGTCAGGTTTGCTGCACTAGGCATGGTTGTTTGCACATGAATTTGATACTTAAAGTTGCATCTGATTGACTGTGCTGTATATCAATTAAGTAATGGGATTAATGATAGGCTTATGTCTATTTATTTAATGCCATGCAATTTACCCACACTACATTTGCGATCGACTAGTAGATCGCAGTCAACTTACTGAGCACCCCTGGTTAGAACTAAGGGAAAAAATGAAGACATATATTAGTAAAATGATCCACATCCATGGGAAATGAGAGAATTTGAGAGAGCTAGAATGGCCAAAAAAGGCCATTCACAAAAGAAAATTAATAAGAACAAACTCAAATCTGTCAGAAATCACTTAGGCAAGAAGACAATGTAACATGTGCCAAATATTACATAGAAGAAAGCTGCCAACAAAGAATATATCCAGGAAAATTATTCATCACATCTGAATGAGAAATAAAAGTATTCTGAAACAAAAATGTATAAAGAATTCATTAAACAAAACTGGCATTATGAAAAATATTAACCAGATCTCAATGGTCAGATAATCAAAAACAGCAGCACACAGACATGAGAACACCACAATGTGCAATACCACCCAGAAACCAATATACTGAAATCACCACCCTAAACAATGCAATGATAAAGGGGGAACAAAGGCATGAATAAGGCTGACAGTTTTTAAAAATGAACAAGAAAACATAGCAAACACAAATATTACGAAAAGAGAGCAACTACCCACATTTAAAATTAATAACATGAAATATTAATGACCTAACTGCACAATTCAAAGGACAAAGACTAGCATACTGGGTTAGGAAACACAACCCCCAATATACTACCTTCAAGAGATACAAAGTCACTGACAAATGTAGACTGAGAGTTCAAGTATGACAAACAATTAACCATGCCAATGGCAGCCAAAAAGGGGTAACAAAACTTTCGATCTATGAGAATTAACATCAAATGGATATCAAAGTAAACAGTGTAATGAGAGATAAGAATGTATACTATACAATAATAAAATAATCAGTAGACCAGGAACAAATAGGTAATGTGATAGGCCACAAAGCTAGCCTTAACAAAATTAAACATAGAGGTCATACACACTGTGTTTTCAAACCAAAATGCCATAAAATTGAAAATGAACAGTAGAAAGGACAAGACAATTCACAAAGGATGCTTTTCAAATGGCTAACAAACAGAGAAGGAACTGTTCTCATTCACTAGTCATCCCAGAAATGCAAATAAAAATACAACCAGATAATACTCTGTATCCACATCACCACCCAATTGAAAAACAAACAAACAGAAAAATAAAGATTAGCAATTGCTGGAGAAGATATGGGAAGACTGAAACCCGTACACTGTTGGTCTGCTAAGAAATGCATGCAACCATTGTTGAAATCAACATGATGGTACATAAAATCACTGGCAACTGAAATACCTTGCTGGGCATACACCCCAAAGAATTAGGATACAGAACATGAACAAATGTTTGCTCTGTCAGGTTCATGGCTGCACACTTCACAATATTAAGAAGCTAGAAATTGCCCAAATTCCCATCAATAGAAAAATGGATTTAAAAAAAAACAACCTTTGTTACATATATAAAATAGAATATTACATAGCCCTAAAACTCAGTGATGGAACCAAGAAACACCGCATGTCATGGAGGGATCAGGAAAATATTTCACTGAGTGGAGTTACTCAGTCACAAAACAAATATATTAGTCCACTCCTATGAAGATATACACCATGCTGATGGCAGGTTCTTGCATCTAGACTATGCAATCCTTAACTCAGTTTCTCAAGCAATTGATTAAAGAACTCAGCTAACACCCATGAAGGACACTATACCCGCTCTATATGCCTATCTTAAAAATCACTTTGACAGAGGATATATCACTTCAACAAGAATCAGATGCTCAAGATGGGGAATAGAGAGATAACCAGTTGTGTTAAGGTCATCTTAAACCAACAAACAATTCTAACAAAATGATAAGGGTTCCTGATTGTAAACTCAATTTAGAGGGGTAGGAGTGAGGAAAGCATCCACATCTTGGAGAAGATATTTGTATGTCTGTTAGTAGAAAAACATCCCAATGAGGAAACAAATATTTAAAAATAGAGAACCCAAGGGGATAATATGCCTGACACTATGTTCCTATTGGCACATTAGATCAGATTTCCATTCCTCCCCTGGAGACTATAAACAACTGAGATTTTAGACTCTGTTTTTGAGGAGCACAACATCCTTCATAAGTCACATTTGAAGGAATCAATGTGGAACTCCCACTAAGTGAACTATGTTCTACCTCAAATGTTTCTGTACCCCTTGGGTTAAGGCTGAAACTACATGGATGTGCCAAGGAAATGAATGATAATGCTCTCTACCATAAAAGACAAAAAAAGATGTCTCTAAGGTGAAACAGAGGTACATAGAAATAGTGAAATAGAGGTACATAGGTACAAATAATATATGACTGGTTTGGGGGCTCACACTTAATTATAGCCCCAATCTAAGAACAATTAGTTTTTATAGGGCCCTGCTTGATAAGGCCCCTCATGAAAAGATCACTACAGATATGGGTGCTAAGTCAAACTGTGAAGAAACTACATGATGCACAGCTATAAAAAAGAATAACATGAGGGATCTTAAGAGCTTGTTTTCAAATTGTCATCAATTTAAGTGAGATGTCAACTAAACCCAAATGGAAGCAACACACCAGTCTGTGTGACACAGGATTATAAATAATATAATCCAAATTCGAAGGAGAGAATATGTCAGAGTTTAAATTTTGAACTACTGCTTCCCTGTATTTCCAGTTCCCATCTCTACCAGTGTACTTCCTCCAGTCCAGGTGGGCTTGTAAGGTAGAATTGGGACCATGATAGTTGGGGGAAGGTAACCTTCAGGAACTAGAGGAAAGTTGTATGTTTCATTGTTACCTCCCTGCACCTTGACTGGCCTGTGTTCTCCCCACGACTCCCCTGTAAGTAAAATGATCAGATTTTAAGCAGGACACCATGACCAGGAGGTGAGGGCTTCATTATTAAAAATTTGACCTCTACGGAGCCACAAAAATGTTCATATAACGCAAAAATAATATTGTAATATAATTATTTTAATTTTAAAATGCCACGGGACATTGTTAAATTGTTACAAAGTGTGACGTCTGGTCAGTTTATAAGGGGGTGTCCAATTCTCCACAAGTGGGCCTTGCTCTCCCTCTCATTCATAGTGATGTGATTCTTTTCCTTTGATGTTTGTTATCTGTTCCCTTTGACCCCTCGTGATCACACAGATGAATGTCTGTCTTCCATGTGGGCTTTGCTGCTTCTGTGCTAGATGACCACTTGCTCACCTTCAAGCCTTTAAGATCCCAGATCCTTTATTGTTCGGTGGCTGGGCGCAATCGGTTTCCTCTGCTCTGTCTACTTCTGCATCCTTTTGTCCTCAGCGATCAAGTCGGGAGGGCGGGCACATAAGGATATGGTTTTGTTCTTTGATGACTGATACCTGGTTCTTTCCACACCATATGATTGCCCCGGTGTGCTTCTTCTATGGTGGGCTTTGTTGCTCTTGGGCTGTATGGCCATTTGGTCATCCTCCAGGCTTTAAGACCTTTTGATACATCTTTTGAAAGCTGGGTACCATCAACTATCTTCATCACTCTTGCTCCTGTCCCTACCTGTCCTCAGTGATTGTCTCAGAAAGGTGCACACACAGAGATATGATTTTTTCCTGTTTGATGCCTGAAGTCTGATTCTTTCGATGCCTTGCGGCCACACTGGCTAGTGTGTTTCTTCTGTGTGAGCTTGGATACTTCCCAGCCATTTGGCCGCTTGTTTTTCTTCTGGCTTTGAGACCCCAGATTTTATATCCTTTGATAGCTGGGTGCTATAAGTTTTCTTCACCACATTTACTTATACACCTATTTGACTTCAGTGATTTTATTGGGCCAGTGAGCCTCAAGGAATACCAGATTAATAGAACAACGTATTCTTGCATTGAGGGAGTACCTGGGTGGGGGCCCAAGCTCCAGCGGCTGCCTTAGTACTAAACCTATAAATATATGTACCTGGATTTATTCCTACCTTATCATAGATAATTATATTTACATATATACATGCCTGTGTTTAGACTTCCGCAAGTGACCTTTGCCTTCTAGTTCCTTCCTCCCATCCCACTATCATGCTCAGCCTTCATTTGAGTTTTGGTACTTCCTCTCTGCTGCATTACCCTTACTTGGGCCCTACCAGGCCTCCCACACCCTTCTCACCACCAATTGCGGACCACTTATTGTTCCCCCATCCCTGAGCCTACCTCCCCTCTCCCCCGTGTACCCCAGGAACCATCGGTCCAGTTGTTCTCTCCTTCTGATTGTCCATCCAGGAGTGCTCCCTTCTTGATTTGAATCCACTGGGGCCATTGGTGAGAGTGGAGTTACAGGATGGGTAGAGAGAAGGTGGGGTAGAGAGAGGGAGCCAACTACAAGGATCTACACATAACCTCCTATCTGGAGGACAGACATCGGAGGAGTGAGCAAGGGGAGATGTCAGGCAGTGTAAGATATGGCAAAACAATAATAATTTATAAAGCATTGAGGATTGGTGGGGAAGGAGGAAGCAAGGACAGAGGGGAAAGAATGAAAAGCGATATCAAGGGCCTGAGTGGAAAAGTAGCTCTATGGAGAATGATAAAGGCAGCAGGCATGTGAAGGTGCTTGGCATAGTATAGGTAACTATGTATTGTGGAAAGCGATGTATGAGCCCCCAATAAAATGATTTTTTTTTAAAAAAAAGAAAAAGCACGGTTCTACAATCAGAAAAGTCTACCTGTCAGTTCAGATAAATTACTTGAACTTCAACCTCCACAGCTGTAAAAGGAATATACATAATGAAAGGTACCTCTGAGAATGTCTTGAGGATTCACTGGGTTTGCCTGATGCATAGTCAGAGAGTCACAGATATTAGGTGATGGATAATTTTATATTAAGTCGAATTCTGCATGAACAGAATTTTGATAAACATTGATGTTAAAAAGCAATTGTTGTTGCTGGGTTGGGTTGATTGATGGTGAATGCTGAAGAAAATGATGTCCAGTCCTGTGTCATCATCATTATCATTGGTATATTTGAGGTAATTGCTGTGGGCAATGTGTCCATTCCTATCATCCAAGGTTTCCTCATTTTTGTTGCTTGTCCACTTTACCAATTATGGTGCCCTTTTCTCATGATTGATCTTTCCTGATGATGTGTCCACAGTAAGTTGACATCTTGCCATCTTTGCTTCTGGAACATTCTGTGTATTTATTCTAAGACTGATGGTATATTAAGCCCATGGCATATTCTATATTATATATATATATATATATATACATACTAGTATCACAGTTGGAATGCATCAGTTCTTCAGTTTTCATTTTTCTAAATTTTGCATGCATGTGAGGTAATTTAGCAACCAGAATATGCATAATTTCATTAGTAAAAGCTGCAGCTTCAAAGAACTATATTTCATATTAAATTGTCAACACTGAGAAAAAAAATTGAACTATTGGTTTGTGGAAAGCTAGGGATGACTTTGAAAGCCCAAAATCCATTTGGACAATCTGCATACAAGTTAAGTTTTGGTGACTTCCCACTAACAATAAATGAGGAATGTGAATTTTCTAGTGATTGGAGTAGGGTAGAGACTATTCTAGTAGATTAAACTGTAACATCTAATGTGAATGCTTAAAACACATGATCTGATTTGATTACTCTTTTGGCACATCTAGTAATTAAAAGATGAAGAGGAAATTCAGTGGATGGAGCATTTGGTGAATTCCTTTTCAACACAGAACAGGGATGTGAATACCCTTATTATCATACAGAAATGCATTAGAAAATGGATTATGCTGCTATAACTAGGTTAAATCTAACTTTATAATTTGATTTCCCTTTGAATATTTATAGTTCCTTCAGTTTTTAATATTTTCTGTTTTCTTTCCTGCTGGGGTTTTTCTCTGTTTTACTTTGCTATTGTTATTTTTTAAAAAACGCTTTGGTAATTTGCATGTTTGGGGGTGTATGAAGTGCAGGTTTGGTGAATCTATAGAGTCAGTAATTGGATTAAGGATTCCTTGGGGGTATGGTAAGGAAGGTTGGGGGGAATGGGGAATTAATAATCAAAAATTGAAAGAAAATGTTCTAAAATTGATGTGATTATTTATAACACTTCCTGATAGAAGTTGACTGTTTAATCGTCCAGTATTTCGATTATGATGGAATAAAACTTTTCTTCTTTGAATGCACAATTAGTGTCTATGGCAGTTACATAAATTCCTGTCATTTTGCGAAGGGGTGGAGTCTATCTAGTCTGTCAATCAGGTCACAGCTTGATGGCCTCAATTGGAAGAACAACAGATATAAATAGCTCACTGGAGGCCAGGCAAGCATATTCTTTCTCCTGATCTCCCTGTGAGATATTCCTGTTGACAAGCCACATGAAGACACACTGATGGGAGCCAGGGTCCTGGAGCTGGAGGAGCAGCCTGGAGACCCACACCAACACTGAGATGCTTCCACCATCCCTGGATCCATAAGACATTCAGCCCACTGGCCTGTGATCTTCCTGCATTTGGCATCTTTGCATGTGTTGCAAAAGTCTGAAGAGGAATTTATAGACTATTATTGAACTAGTGGACTTGATCTGAACTTGGATGAGAGGCTTTCTTAAGATATAATTACACTTTGATATAAAGTTCTCTCTCACACACATATGGTTGTCCATGATTTTGTTTCACTAGTCAACTCAGATGGACACAGTGCTCATGGAAGCATCAGTCAAGAGACCAAAAGTCATATTCCTTGAGGTAAATATGCTGCACAAGATCCATTTAGAGTGCTAAAGAGAAAGAACATGACTCTGAGAATTGAGTTGCATCTAACCCAACTCATGGTATTCACCACTGCATCATTTGTATGTGAAAGATGGACATCAAATAAGGAAAACCATAGAAGAATAGATGCATTTGTATTATGGTGCTGGAGAAGAGGATTGAAAGTACCATTGACTACTAAAAGGACAAACAAATCTAACTTGACAAAAGTAAGGTCAAACTGCTTCTTAGAGAGAAAATTAGTGAGAATTCATCTAACATACCTAGGACGTGTCAAAAGAGGCCAGTCCCTCGAGAAAGATATCATGTTTGGTCATGTAAAATGCACTGAAAAAGAGGACAGCCCTCAGCAAAGTGAATTGACCCAATGGTTACATCGATGGACTCATACGAACAATTGTAGAAATGGCATAGGGCAATGCAATATTTCATTCTACTGTGCATTGATTTGCTATTGGTCAGAGCTGGTAAATTGCACTTAACAAAAACAATAATAAAACTCTTTAAAAACTAATGTACTATGAATTTCCCATTTTCCTATTCTCCCACCTGCCCCAAAGATTAGTGATTAACCTTCAGATTCATTATGCCCTTATTCTAGGTATTTAATTGGAACCACACAATATTTGTTGCTCAATGGATGAATAGATATACAAGATGTTTTGGGGCTGAGCCCTGGTGGCGTAAGTGGTTGCATGTGGGACTGTGGCCCGCAGTTCAAATCCAGCAGCAGTTCTCAGGAGCAGCACTGGGTAGTGCCCATGACCACCAGAGGCAGTGATGCCCACACACACAAAAAAAAGAAAGATGTTTTACATAAATAAAATTAAATAGTATCCCTTTATAAAGAGGAATACAGCCATGATGTACTTCACAATATGGATGTGTTGATAAGGTTATGCTGAGTAAAATCATTCAGATTCCTTATTAAAAGCAAAAGATTACTCACTACTTTTTCTATCAAATGACCCATTCTCTTGATAAAAATAAATTTCCAATTAACATAAGTTTGTACAAATGTGTAAGTGCAATTACCTTTCAAGTACTTTTTCTTTCATTCTAAAGAAGTGACTATACTAGTATGTATTTTTACTTTTAAAAAAACCTACCATAAGTAGAGTGGAAATTGAGATAGTTGTGAATTAGTTGAGATTATATAAAAAAGCCACATCCTGAGATGCTACGAATTATGCTACCCTAAGTAAAAAACTAAAAGTAGTAGGTAGTTTTAAAAAATAAAGCCAATTTTAAAAATCAAACCAATTGTATGATTATGAGAGAAAATAGAATTCACTTATATACTATTTTCTCTTTTCACTGCTACTAGGTGTATTCCTTAATAGATCTCAAACTAAAAAGCAGTTTGAAAACATATTTCCTAAACTACAAATACTCATATTCTTCAACTGGCAATTATATTATAAGTAAAAGTATTGTATTGGTATATATTTGAAAAGTACTTAGGGTGAAACCTGATCCATGTTCTTATTCTGTTAGATTTTATAACCAGTTAATATTTTTTAGAATAATCGTTGAGAGAGAAAACAAATAAAAACATTGTGCATATTATGCTATGATTCTTGTACAAATAGGAAATTCATAAACTATAAGCTGTGATAAATATATTTCACTTCAACTTGAAACTGTGTGAAGATAAGACTTTAAAGACTATGGAACAGCTACAGATAGAGGAGGGATGAGGGGGCAGGAGGGAACGTAGAAAGAATAGGAGGAAGGGGGAAGAGAGACAGTCACATTCACTAATTCCATTTGTTGAGATGGGTTGCATAATTATATACAATATACTTCTTTTAAAAGCAAAATAAATTTGGGGGGAAATAAAGTGTTTAAGTGAAAAGTATGCTGCTATGAAATTTTGTTTCCTGTTCAGGTAAAAGGTCGCAGAAACTGTTTTGATGCTGAGCACAGCTTTCAAAAAGCATTCTGGAGAAAGTCAAGTGTGCAAATGATTTTCTCATTTCAAAAAAGTGAAATGTTGACTGATGACAAGCCTCATTTTGGATCTCCGTCAACTTTCTGAATGGAAGATGTTGACTTGTCGTGCATTAGGAGTTTGTTTCTGCAGGTCAGACTGCTAAGCAAGCTTTCTTTTTAGTAGTTCTGAAGAGATTACAGTAACAATGTGTGACAAAAAAGATCTGCTATAGACAGATGGGGACCTGTTTTTACCACCAAGGCAATGCACCAGCTCACACAGTCATCTCAGTGCATCAGTTTTGGGCTAAAAAAAAAAAACAAAAACAGCATTCCTCTCTTGTCCCATGAACCTTATTCCTTGCGACTTCTTTTCATTTCCATGAATGAAGAGGGAAATAAAAGACAGTGATTTTATTATGTAGAAGAGGTGAAGAAAAGTATGAGGAAGGTGTTGTCAGCTATCCAAGTGGATGAGTTTGAAAAAAATGTTGCCCAGAGTGAAATCACAGATGTGACAAATATATTAAGTAAGGAGAGTACTTTGACGGTGATAGGTTTTGTAGGAAATATTTTAAAATATACAACTTTGAAAAACAATCCAGATTTTGGGGGAGGACCCCCTCATATCACTGCCCTTTGTTCCCCTTGATTCTTGGACTTCTAAATCCTGACTGTGGCATATACAGCACCACACATTAGGCAGAGAAAGCCTCTTTGAGAGCATTGTACCATTCTACAGGATATTACCGTATTAGTTAGTGGTCTGGGGCTATAATTACATCTTTGTAAAGCCATCTATCTTTTTATCGAACCAGTTGCTTGTGGATGATGACCAAAATTGCCAGACCTGTGGATTCCATGAGAATTGCCACACTTCATTTGCTGTGAAGTAATTTTATATATCTAAGGCAATGTATGCAGGGAAGGTGATTCTGTATCCAGATGAGGTATTTATACTGGCAAGAAAAAAAATGCCCACCTTTCCACGATGAAATTGGCTTATTACATCAATGAGAATGCTAGCTGATTCCTCCTAGATATCGTGCCATATTCATTGTTGGACACAGTTGCTAGCAGATTGTGCACTCAACAGTGGCTGTGAGGGGAAGTCCATGTTTCAGAGTCCATGCATACCTCTGTCCCTGCTACTATGATCACTTTCTTCATATGCTGATTGTGCAATGATAGTAGTGGCTGGTAAAGAGAATACCCAGCATCCATAGTTTATGTCAATCTATCTACTTGAATGACCTGCCTGACATTTTCTAAAGTTACCCTTTGGTGACACGAGAAACAAATATCTTCACTCTTTTGGTCCATTAGAATCTGTACACTTTTTCGTATAGTTTTTTGCCACCAAATTTCCAGTCATATTACTTACAAGTCTTGAACATTCAGCCAAACTATTGGCCACCTCTCAGGATAGAGTTACACATCTCCTTCAAAACAAAATGAACAACCATGTACACATAGAGGCTTTCCTTTCACCACTTTCCCTCAGCATTGTTTGAGGAGGGTCCTGGAATGCTGCCACTGTACACTTCTTAGTGGTGACTATGAATCATGCAGAGCCATTTATAATCTGCACAGTTTTTTTCTTCTTCAGTCAACTGAATACAAGAAACCCTCCACTTGGCCATAAGTGTAGACAAGGAGAGGTAACAAAATGTGACAGGAAGGGAGATCATGGTCTCCTGACAGTTACCTGGTATAACTTATTTGTCCTTTCAAGTTCTATGCCCTCGTTTTTAATGTATGACTTCTATTTAATGCTATTGTGCACATTCTATTTTATGACTCTATGGGTCATATAACACCCAGTTCATGATGGGTAGGTCATGTTAAATAGTAACTTGGAAGAGTTGCCTGCTTATGGTTAAACATTCAATAACTAAAGTAGCCCTGTGACAATTTAAAGACAAAAAAAAAACAGTAATGGCTTAAAGAGATTACTGAAAACTAGAATCATTATTCTTTTAAGAGTGTGTTCTGTGACTTTTCAACCCTACCGAAAGCTTTTAAGTGTATTTCTATCTGCCACTATCACCTTGTGTTAGTCTGAGTAAACTAAAGAAACAAATTCATAGACACGTAAATGGATACAAGGGAAACGTTTATATATAAGAGGAATAGAACATTGAGGAAAGCATCCCAACCCACTCCAGTTCAAATTCATAAGTCCAATATTAGTCTATATGTCTGATACAAGTCTATAAAGTCTCCTTCCATCTCACGAAGTCACAGGCCAGTGGGTACAGAGTCCTGGCACTGGCAGGGGTCCCCTCATGGCTCCTTGTTTCTAGGGCTCAGGGTCCATCAGCAGTATCCATTGTTGATAGAAATATCTCAGTGCAGAGGTGTCTCTGTGGCTTTTCTGGCTTCAGAGGTCTGGTTTTATTAGGGTAAGGCCATGTGGTTTCTCCTCCAGCCCTTTCGGTTCCTCGGACGCTGCCATTTTCTCTTGTCAGTAGTTCATCTCTGGGAGACTCAGTCCCGTCTCCCTTCTCCAATTGGGAAATACCACAAGATTTCCCAGAAATCTTAGGAGAAAGTCATGCCCATACAGAGGCCTCATTGGGTATGTCCAGATTGACAAGCTAGACTTCACCTCTAGACTTCCAATCATGAAATTGACAGGAATACATAACCACCACACACCTCAAGAACAATAGGATCATCTGAAATACATTACTCAAGTTGCAGAGATCTTTCATGGTCACCAGAATTTTTTATAGAGCCTTCTCCTATTCTAGCATCATAAAAATTAGCTTCTTTTTGAGTCACTTGACAAAGGCAAGAGTAAAACATGCAAACTAGTAATATGCTGTCTCTAAAATAAAGCACCCGACTAGCAATTTGTTTTGTTTTGTCTTGTTTTTTAAGTTCTATGATGTACCAGAAGAAACAACTTAACCTTCATTCAGATGGGATATCTCACATGGTCCACACCACTGAACCCATTCTGTAGGGATTTCCCAAGTTCTAGAATGCTTAAATGGAATAATCATACCCATCAATTTACATAACTACTATACTCTATCCCTTGTCTGTAAGTTACCATGGTAGGAAGGACCATTTCACTGAAATAAAGCTGACCGAAATTCTGTAGACTATTTCCCTACCATATAGCATGCAATACCTTACCCAAGCCTACAATCATTGATACTGCCCTTATTATGTCCAAGCAGCATAATTTTATCAATGTGATATCTTGTGGAATGGAAAAGATAAACAAGTTCCCTGAAGATGAAATGATGAACTAAATCTTAGGAGGTTATATACCTCTGGGGTAGATTAGATAAGGTGTATTTTTACTATTACTAGCAGTGGAAAACTGCTAGTGGAAAACTTCTGATGATCTTTTGAAGGTGTGCAGAAAAGAAGGCATTGGCTAGGCAAATAGCTGCTTGTGAGGTAGCAGGAGATGTATTAATTTGCTCAAACAAGGACACCATATTTGGAACAAAAGCTACACTAGGAGTTACATCCTGGTTATGTTTACAAACATCTGCCTCCATTCTCCAATATCCATCTGTTTTCAATCATAGGTTAAAAGGTGAATTAAATGGGAATGGGGTAGGGATCACTACTTTTGTATCCTTAACGTCCTTAGTAGTGACAACCACGTATTCAAAATGAAGAATTGATTTTAGTTTACTATTTCCCTAAATAAAACCATCTTAAATGGTTTCCAACTGTCCTTTCTTGCACTAATAATTTTATTCCACCTGTCAAGGATGCAATATGGTGATTCTGCAGGTTGATGAATATGGCAATTTCAATTATGCATTTTGTAACTTGGGAAATCACTACAGAATGGGTTCAGGGACCCACTGCACACATTGTGAGATGGATGGACCAGCACTGAAATTACATTCTTAGCCCACTTTCATATGTTCCTATTCACCCTGATAGCCCACAGTGACATTTTCAGTTTCTGGCAATAGTCACAGTTTACAGCCCATGTCACGCAATCCCTGAAAAGCCAGACCTCTAACTTTCCCCGGTGAAGAGTCACTCTGGTAAAAGATCATAGCTGTCTCTGGGAAAATATATGCAAAAATTAACAATATAAAGGGTTGTCAATGTAGTGTGGTCCTTCTTTAAAGAGGCCTGACTTTCTCTTTGTTAAAGAGGTTAAGGGCAAACTGGTTCAGGTTTGGGAATTGATGAAGGGTCTGTGACTCTCTAACCTAGCAGCTGAAGTTAAATGATCATTTATTTTACGTAGATTTTTTTGTTTGAAAGGATCAAGTAAATATTTACTAGATTTAACATCTGTCTTACCCTTAGGAACATCATAATTAATTAGCCTATGCCATTAATACATGAGTCAGATTATTCTTATTACAGGTTTGACTAGACTGTTTATTACTGGAACTATGCCCACTTTCTCTTTAGCAAGAAAGTACTGCTGTTTGGCTCCTGCCACCCTGGAGTGCAAACAGCACCACTGTAGTTAGGGGTCTTAATTTAATCAGCATTGTTCCCAATGTGAAGTCTAATTTATATAACACATCAATCAAAAAGTTCATATAGTATGAGTCATGGTGGCATTGTGATTACACACATCGGACTGCAATCCACAAAGTCGGCAACTTGAAACTTCCAGCCACTGTGTAGGAGAGATGAGGCCTTTACTCCTGTAAGTAGTTAGGCACGGGAACCCACAAGGACAGACCTACCCTGGAGAGTAGGGTTGCTAAGATTCTGAATTTCTTCAATGGCAGTGGAAGTTCAAAATGATCTTTGAGAACACTTCAGAGTGTTTTCTCTCGCTATTATTTTAAAAGGTATGATTTCCAGACACTCCATTTTGGGTCTGTGGATCCAACCTGATAAATACACAATAAAATACTAATTTCTCTAACCCATAGGATACCTTAATCTATGGTATACTGAGGCAGGCTTAGTATTTCAACTTGATTTACTGTAGGCCATGGCTTATTCTCTGCTTCAGTGAACCAACAAAATAAACTATTAGTTTTCTAACCTTTCAAGCTAAAATACTGAATGAAATGTGCATTCAGTGGGCCCATATCAATAAACTCAGACTGAATCAACTTTATGTTCCTCGCATCAATACCCAATGTCTTTAATAGCTATTCCAACTCTGGATTTTGTTTATATATAGCAAAGTCAAGCAGTTCTTTTGAAGTATATCCCAGGCCCTGCCTCACATTATATTTTGCATGAAAACTCTTCAAACTCAGTTTGATTACTCTCATCAGATTGAATAGAAGAAACAAGGGTTTTATTGGGGATAATGGGTTAGCAAACAGGGAATAATTTTTTTTATGTGCTTGTGTTGGCGGAGTGGTACAACAGAATGTACAGGCTCATTGTCTCAATTTTCTGTTTAACTGGCCATATTCCCCATCACATGTTTCAGATTTTTCTGTCCATGCAATTGCCTAACTTTAATTTTAAACAACATTTGAGGGTGAGAATGTAATTGATCCTGTGGTTTTGGAAATATCCATTCTGTTGCTACAAGAAATAAGACTTTCATTCAGCCTACAAGTGCCAGGTCGTTTATGTGGGGCTTAAGCTGCGAATCTAAAATCTTGAACACATCCCTTTCTTTCATGACTTTGTCTTATAAATCAAGACCAGTCAATCACCCTCCCTATGCTTCTCAGATTGACAGAATTGCTGACAGCCATCAAATACACACTCATACAATGCCTTTCTTTTCATAAATATTGATCCAATAGTGGTGATATTTTATACATTTCTATGCCTCTCAATTGTGCCATAGATTGGCAGTGCTCTCTTATTGAGAAATCATTGAAATATTTAGGTCTAGCCAGACTTGATAATCTATTGAGAAAACCCAACCTTTAAGATGATGTTCCTTTGTACCATTCTTGGTAGTATATATAATCGGTATTCTAGAGGGGCAAAACCAATAAGAATGTGCACATACACATAACACATGTTATATTTTATTTTATTAATTCCAGTAAAATGGCCATATAGTTGTATATGCAGGTAACTCCCAAATTTGTGGGTCATGCATCAGGCAGGAAACTTCTCAGTGTCATGTGGTTGCAAGGGCAGATGAAATCAGTAGGTTAGGGTTTAGAATACTGGTTCACTAGGCTGCAGGATATATCTGACGACTGTGTAATTAAACAGAGGTCAATAGATACTGAATAAGAGGCACAATTGGAAGAGTGCACATTGCCATGATACATTGAATACAGATCTCACTCTCATGGAATCTGGTTGACTTTTAAGTAGTTAGCTTTTAACCTATCAACTTTAATGTGATTAAGTTCACAGATCAGATCACAAAATGGAAGATTACATTATATTATATTTTCTAAGTAACAGTTCATTCAGTGTGTGACCAACCACTAAAAATCAGAGCCTAGACAACTTGACACAAATTTAATAATACCAATGTGTTCTATTAAGAGAGGCACTCATGTTCCATCTAGGATAATCAATATGTAATATTATATAAAATACTGTTTTAGTGGTATACACTTCACATCTCATACAATTTAATCATTTGATAGAATTAATAAGATTTGCAAAATTATAACCTCAATTTCAGAACATTTTCTTCTCAGAGACACTATTGTTAGCTCTCTGGTCCCCCATCCTCCCCAGCCATGGCCTACACAATTTTCATCAATTCAATTTTTCTATAAATCTGCCTATCCTGAATTTCATATACAAAAAATCAAAACCAAAATTGGAAGCATAAAAACACATAAACAAACAAAAAGCCTATAGTAATGACTATACAAAACAGAAAAATAACAATCAAGAGTAAAACAGAAAATATAAAAAGGTGAAACAACTTTAAAATGGGTTAAAAGAGAAATCATAGGGCATTACACTTTAATCTAACTATATCTTCAATAATTGAGTTTACAATATTCTCTGTCTGATGGCAATGCTATTCACATCCCTCGATTAGGGATGGAGGCAATTCACAACAGATTCCATCCAGGTGTGGACCCTACAAACGGATTGAAGCTTCTATTTTCACCTGTAATCTTCAGCAACCTGGGTGGTCACAATTTAAGCTCTGGTGCAAATTCATCCTTTGGATTTGGATTTTACTATTGGATTTTACTATTCACATATTACTATTACTGGTTCACACAGGCGTGTGTGGCTCTTCCATGGGGACTTAATTGATACCTCACTTACATGGCTTCTTGTTTAAAGACAGGCAATTAAGGCTCTAAAGACCATCTTTCTGATAGTGGGGCACCATCAGGACACTTTACTATAACATCCATTATCTTCAGTGAACGCTTCTTGAGGACAAGCATCAGGAAGGGTATGTTATAGAACGAATTGTTCTGAGAGTGGTACTTAATTAAGTACAACCCCCAAATCTAGTCATCTATCCATGGTTTATATATGTCTCTGGTTCATTTTAGAGGCTTCATTATCATTTTATTTTAGTGAACATTATAAATCATCCCCCGGTAGCATAAGGTAATTCTACTGACTGTGTCATTAGTTTAGCCAATTTTGCAGAATTTAAAACACTGCTGAGAAAAGAAATTATATAAGTAGAGGCCAGGTTCAGATTACAATATATGAACTGCTTATTTGTACAGTGTGAACCTTAAGTTACTGGATACTAATTACACAAACCATGAAGGTTAGTGATAGGGCAAAACTTGCAATAGCACCCATTCACAAAGGCAAAAAGAACTATGCCTACCAGATAAACACATGTCATAAGAGAATTGGGAGGGTATTAAAATAGCAAATATGTGGCAGTCTGCCTACATTCATTGAGTAACCTCAAAACAAGAGATCCAAAGCAAAGTCTAAAGACCATCAATTCCATAATGTTGGGATAGGAGTCATCTACCTCTTCTGACACTGGGGCATTTTAACCTTAAGCCAAGGGAATGTGTCAGTTCCTTATATCTGTAACAGGAGAATCTGAGGTAAAGCTGGTTCAGCGTCCACATCGAATCATTCTGGTGTGGCCTATGTAGGAGCTTGTGTGCTTTAATAGGACAGGGTCCCAAATCCCAGCAGTCTATAGCACACTTCCTGGGTGAATAAAGGATTGATAGAAATTATGTCAAAAATGTCCTATTAGGAACACAGTTATAGGTAATACTTTTATTTATGGTTTACTTCACTGTTTTGAACAAAATTTAGAAGAAAGTTAATGTCACACTCCACAGGGCATATAGGGCCATCTATAGAATCTGACTCTGGGGTTTATTAGTAAACTCCTATTCCGTTTTTGATGCATGCTGCCCATTTAGGGGTGGTAGATAACTGTGTGCATCTGAACAAATGGGCCTTAAAATGCCAGAGACCCATAAGAAGATATTTTCCCACTAATTGTACCAAAACCTGTATTGTATCAATTTTTCCTTTTTTTTTAAAGGTCACTTTCGGTTACTGAAAATGCATGGCTTGGGGGTGGGGATTAGGGTTAGGGGGAAAAAATTAAGAAAATGCATTGTTTCAACACACAAAAAAATTGAAACCAAAAAAGAATTCAGTCTTAAAAATGTTAAATTATTTTAATGCCAATGTTTCCTTTTTTTAATATAGATTTTATTGAGGGCTAATACATTTAATACATCATTTAATACATTTAATACATCATTTGTATTAAGCATATTTGTATACATGTTGCTACATTCATCTACATTATCTGCTTGAGCCCCTCCAGCATAAGCTCCTCTTCCCCTCTATCCTCTAGTTCTTTATTCTTTTTTTTTTTTTCATTTTATTGGGGACTTTTACAGCTACTATAGCATTCAGTAAATCATTTGTATCAAGCACATTTGCACACATGTTTCCACATACATTTTCCAACATTTACCACTTGAGCCCTTGGTACAAGTTCCTCTTGTAAAAAAAAAAAAAACTCCCCTTTCCCCTCCCCCCCCTTTTTTTTAATGAATCATTTTATTGGGGGGGCCTCTACAACTCCTATCACAATCCCTAACAACATCAGTTGTGTGCAAGCCACTTTAACACACCCATTGCCATCATCACTCTCCAAACATTCTCCCTCCCTCCAGGACCCCATTATTAGCTCCCTATATTATCCTTCCTCCCCCCCTTCCTCTTGAACCCTTAGTAATTTACAAATTAACTTAAAGGCTTGAAAGTAAACAAGCAGCCGGGCTGAGCCCCGGTGGCGTAGTGGTTGTGCGCGGGACTGTGGCCCACTGGGATGGAGGTTCAATTCCAGCAGCGGGGCTGGGCCTCCTACTCCCACCACTGGAGAGCAGTGATGCCCCCCCCCCCAAAAAAAAGCAAAGAAAGTAAACAAGCAGCCATCTAGCTCAGAAGCAACAAAGCCCACATGGAAGAAGCACACTAGCGTGTGGAATCATGAGGTGTCAAAGGGATGAGATATCAGGCTTCAAGAACTCAAAAGCACAACTTTGCATGCTCGCTTTCCTGATATGATCCCTGAGGACAAATGTGTGCATAAGCAAATGTGGTGAAGAAAGCTGATGGTGCCCAGCTACCAAAAGATATAGTGTCTGGGGACTTAAAGGCTTGAGTAAACAAATGGCCATTCAGCTCACAAGCAATGAAACCCACACGGAAGAAGAACACCAGCCTGTGTGATCATGAGGTGGTGAAGGGTTCCGGTGTCAGACATCAATGACCTAAAAAATTATATTATTATTAATGAGGGGGAGTACAGATTGGGGACCCAAAGCCCATCAAAAGGTGAGGTGACATCCTTTTGCAGAGGGGTTACAAGGAGGAGATGA
>PVJH01030283.1:0-25002 GCA_004026705.1 Nesogale talazaci
ACACACACACACACACACACCGATGAGAAAGGTGGATGATAAATAAGGAAAGCCACAGAAAAATATGATGTTGGCTAAAAGTATTGCAGGTGCCATAAACTGCCAGAAGAAGTAACAAATCTGCCTCTGAAGAAAGAGGCACAATATTCTTTAGAAGTGAGGAGGGTGAGACTTTGTCACCAAGAAGGCCAGTACTTAGAATTGGAAATCGTGTTTATAAAGTAGGGGGTCATTGAAAAGGTGGAAGACTCTCATGGAGCGATCATGACACAGTGGCTGTAATAATTGGCTAAATAGTAGCAGAAAGAGGCTGAGCCCCGGTGGGAGGCTGAGCCCCGGTGGCGTAGTGATTGTACGTGGGACTGCGGCCCACTGGGATGGAGGTTCGATTCCAGCTCCACGGAGCAAAGGCTGGGCCCTCCTACTCCCACCATCTGAGGGCAGTGATGCCCAAAAACAAAAACAAAAACAAAAAAAAATAGTAGCAGAAACAGTGGAGATGGCACAGTATTTAGTAGTACTTCATACTTTTGTGCATCCTATTACTGTGACTAGGAGTTGGGACTGATGTGACGGCACCTAACAACAACACGAACAAGAACAACAATTTTTGCATTAAAAGGTTGCCATGTTTATGTGTACTATTTGTTGAATTTCCACAAATACATAAAATCCTACAAATACCAACAACATAACTGTAAAAAAAGTAAACTTTTCTACCATTCTAATGCAAATATTTAATGCTATACATTTTCCTCAATGTATTGCTTTAGCTACCGTATTTTTCGGACCAGAAGACACATCTGACCATAAGACGCAGGCAGTTTTTAGAGCAGGAAAACAAGAAAAAAATATTCTGAACCAAATAGTACCAATATATAGAATATTTATTAGAATAAAGCAAAACATGGTGATATTTAACAGCATAAACTCAATAGTGGTGTTGACAACCATCATCACTTTTATCAACAAATGAAAGTGTGTGCTGTGCCGCTCATGTGACCTGACTGACAAAGACTCCCGGAGGCGGGACGTCCCGCCCACCCCCATCCTTCCCCTCTGTACACAGAGCAATCCACAGCGTGCAAACAGCAGCTGACAGTCAGTGGGCGCAGGGGATCATAAACAAATGTTTTGAGGTACCACACCTTCAGACCACCTTCCCCCACTTTTTGGGGGAAAAAGTGTGCCTTAGGGTCCTACAAATATGTATGTGTCCAACTTTGGGAATTGAATTTTTTTCTTATTTTCCTTCCATTCAAAAGTATGACTCATTTCCTCTCTGGTTTCCTCTTTGGTTCCTAGAGCAGCCCACTGTGTTCTCCTCATTTTCTAAGAGATTTGGACTTTCCATATAGTACTCCTGTACATATTTCTAATTTAATTCTACAGAATATATTTTAAATTGTTTAAATATTTATGGAGATACTGCATATCCCTGCTCATTTTTTATCTCCTAATTGCTTTGTGCCTTTTTCCATGGAATGCCTACTTTGTTGTTGCATAGAGGGTTCTGTAATTTTTAGGACAATTTAAACAATAATGTTATCATTTCTTACTGATTTTCCAACTTCCTGTTTTATTTGCATATATACTTGTGGATTTGTCTCTTAAATTCTAGATCTTAATTCTTATACTTGGCTCTATTAGTAAGGGCACGAATAACAATTTTTACATCCTGTGGCTAAGTTAACCATTTTATTACTATGAAATGACTCACAATATCCCAGATATTACTTACTCTGAATTTTATTTTGCTTAGTAGTATAGACATTTCTAATTTTTCTTTGACTAGTATTAAATTGATACATCTATTTCTGATTCTTTGTATTGATTTTTTTAGGTATAATTGTTTTTTGCAGACTCTATTCCATGCTCAATACTTTAAGGAGTCTCTCCACTATGTCTAGTGAAAATTTAAAATATCCCCATGTGAAAATGAGGGGTTATCTTCCTGCTGACTCCTTTTCTCTGGTGTCGGATCATGGCCTCAGCAGTTTGCATGCATACCTAGTGATCAATGAGGGAAATGTTCTCTAGATCTCCAGGAAGTACTAAAGGGCATGCAGTCTCTCTCTCTCTCTCTCTCACACACACACACACACACTTTCTCTGGACACGCCCACATGGGTGCACATTGCATTCATAGATAAAATTTTATCATCTCTGTTCTCTCTATCCCTGTCCTGCACATGCTTATGTGTTGGGATCCCACAAGTTTAATATATGTGTGTATCTTGAACTCAGAAAGATGGTGAGGCTATAGCTAGACATCCCCATTCTCAAGAGTTGGAGCTATTTCCAGTTGCACTGTGTGCTTATCTTCTTTTTCTAGGATACCTCTTTTTCAGGTAACAGTGTACCATCTACTGACCATGTTCTGAATACTTCTGCTATGTATCTCTTGCCTGAGATTTTAATTGTTTAAGATGGGTGCATCTTCTAAGCAGAATTTTAAGAAGGACAGCATATTTCGTAATTTTTTTTCTTCTACTTCTATGAGACTGCCATGCCCGAGACCAGGGCTCTCTCTTACATCTGGGTCTTGGAGTGAAAAGAGTGCGAAACCGAGCTGCTGCTGATGTAGATCGATCATAACTATAAGTGCTATTTGCAAGATTTGGGGTTGGGTGGGTGGGTGGGTTTTGGTTGCTATTACCACAAGTTAAGACATCCAAAGCTTAATAAACTACCCCGTTATGGATGATCCAGAGTTTTTCTCCTGATTCCAATGCTGGTCTTAGTATTTGATCCCTGCAAAAAAACCAGCTTTGGGGTTAAATTATAATGTAGTTTTCTCTTTTCTGGACTCATCTTAAAGATTTCTCTCTTTAAAAATCTCTTGATATTTAAATATTTCTTAACTTAGTGTTTTCCAACAATTCATACAAATTTGTTCTGGGGCATTGATTGCAATATTCATTATGTGACAACTTTCTTACAGTGTAAAAACACTCTGGCCACTTCTTCCCTGTCTTTATTAATTATATGTATCTTTCTTCTGATCATGGTAGAAATCAGATGTTTTATCTTGGATAACAGTTTCTGCTATTCCTTCCTTCCTTCCTTCCTTCCTTCCTTCCTTCCTTCCTTTCTTCCTTCATTCCTTCCTTCATTCATTCAATCATGTGCTTAATGCTGGAAGGGTCTTTTGGCAGACATGGTCCTCTAAACTAGCATCAGTAAAAGCCCCAAAGACTGTAGGTGAAGTAGTAGGAGGGTGGGGGTTGAAAATGAGCGTGCTATATCATTTTCTTTGATGATGGCCACTGAAAATTTAAATGTTAAAACAAAGAAGAGAGAGAGCTAATAAAGCTTTTTAAAAAATGTTCTTAAGCAAAGAATCAGTCAATCATTTATATTTACATGGAGAAGAGCATCAAGGTGGCAAAAATGATATAAGCCATAGAGAAACATATTACCCAGAATCCAGAATTGTCCAAATGTATTCTTCCTTTATTCACTTTGGTTACTTATGCACAATAAAATGTTTATATTAGGTTAAAACAGTTTCAAAAATCTGAAATAGAATTATAAACATATATATGCCAGTCATGAATTTTTCTGGGAAATTTAATGACATAAAACTGAAATTTACTGTCTGCAGTGAACTATTTTCACTTTTTTGACCAATAATTTCATTTTATCCAAATACATTTTTAAATTATCTCAGGGAACCAGAGGTGGCATATTTAGACCTTTCAGTTACAGACCTTAATCACTGCAAATACAATTTTATTTTATTTTAATCTAACTTTTCAACCACTCTGAAATGGAATTGTGGTAATTCTCAGCTTGAGTCAATACAAGAGGTACAGCAAACACATGTCTTATGATCTCACAAAGACTTAGTAGTCAAAAAATACACACACAAAAAAACCCCCAAAGGACCCCACAAATAAATATCAGTAATCATGGGCAGAAGTTGAAATTTTAATTGTTTTGTATTTCATGAAGCTCTGGATTGCTACCTGCCAAGTTGGTAGTTCAATCCCACCAGCAGCTTAGAGGAAACATGATGAAGCTGGAGATTCCCCTGAGGATTTACCACAGGGGCCCTCAATATGCCGATCATGATCTCCTAAATGATCCGCAATGTAGTGTGGGTAGATCACATGGCATTAAAAAAACACTTGCAAATCTATCATCAATCCCGTCACTTATCTGATATACAGCGCAGGCAGTCAGATGCAAGCTTAAGTGTCAAACACATGTGCAAACAACTGCACTAAGTGCAGCAAAATTGACAAGATAAGTTATCACCAATTTTTAGATCTTGTTTTTCTCTCTCTCTCTCTCTTAAACATAAGAAAGGGGATTAAAATGAGTGGGGAAGCTGGACCAAGTAAAAAGACAAAAAGGTATCACTTTTCTATGGAACAGGAGAAGTTGACCCTACAAGCTGACATTCAGCTGAAGTCCAGAGTGCACAACCAGTTCTGGAACTTGCAGAGGGAAAGTACCCAAACATGAGAGATGTACTGCCTCCTTGACTGCATTATCCTGCTCTACTTATATATGTGAGCCAGCCTTTTCCCACATAAAGATCATTAAGTCCACGTCCAAGTAACCAAGACTGATGATCATTTGGAAGTGTGCTTGAGGCTGGCTGTCAGCAGCTACTGTCTGAACCATGCATCCATGGCTCATTCCATTCAGTGCATGTCATCAGAGTGAATGCAGGTAATGACCAAAAATGTATATAGTTAATTGCACTGTTGTGCAATATGGACTCTGGTTATGCAAGGTATATAATCATACATTGTACATATAAAGAATTCTCAATACATTTATGAATAAATGTAATAAATAAAAATACATGTATGTTTTGTGTTTTGGTAGTTTGTAGATCATTTTGACTTGCTCATTCCATAAGGAGCTCACATGCTAAGAAAAGCATGAGCAGCTCTGGCTTACAACCTTGGAAGCCTTAGAGGGAGTCATACTGAGCCACAACAGACTCAATGGCAGTGAGCTTGTTTTTGGTTTGGCATTTTTTTCCCACCCTCTAGACTGACATTCCCTATGCCTCTGGGTGGATCTGAATGGCTGATGGTTTGGCCTTTTTAAGGAAGTACGCCATTTAAATATTTTACCTCTATTTGGGGTTATTTTTCTTACCACTATTTCCTTATTTTTGACAATATTTTCTTCAAACAGGAACTTAGTAATGAATAACTCATAGGTTGAAAAATTGGAAAACAAACTATGAATTGTTAATTCATATAAACATATCACTTCATTAAAAGACAGTCTTCATTTCTCAACTTATGTCAATACTGAAAACTAATGATTACTAATTATTTCATCATCAGCTATTTGTTTCTCATCAGCCAACCATATTATTGTGCAATTATTTCAAACATAAACTGAAGATTTATTAGCCACTGTGTTCGTGTGGAGACATTTTTAGGGACTTCAGCGAGGGTGGGATTGTACTGACATGCTACACGCTTCTCAATATCCAGGTGATTTGTACTGGCTTTCTGCAATCATTATCCTCACCCATGAGAGGTTGCTGGTATGTAGAGACAAATGCTTTTTAAATTCTCTCTCATTTCTGCTCTAGCCTAATGTGCTATCAAATCCTCCCTCCTCCCTCACAAACATACTAAAGCAAATCCATCCTTAATGTTATTGGAACTCGATACTTGGCATTCCATAAACTAACATGAGTACTATTCATGAGTAGTCTAGTGGCAAAGGACTGAGTGAAAAGATCGAGGAGCTCTTCAGAAGAAAAGAAGAACTACAGTGGTGCTACAGAAATCCGAAAGCATGACTTTGCCAATGGTTGAAATAGATGGGTTTCCTATTTACAATTTATAATATGTGTCTCTACCAGTTCACATTAAATACCTGAATATCTCAGAACATGTTCAGTGCCCATAATATTAAATTATATAAAATTCTCAGGCAACATTGTATCTAAGTTACAGACCAAAGGTTGAAGGTTTTTTTCTTTTAAATTAAAAAAAAAATTTTAAGATTGAATACTTAATTTGGGGCAGAGCTGATAACTGGTTATATATTCATTTCTAGGTTTAAAAGGTTTCTCTTGCAAACTTGCCACATGACGAACAAATCCATTTTGATTTATACTCATCAAAGTTGGGTAATTTTATTGAGTACTGGTAGTTACTAATTATATTTGGATGTGAACCAAATGAAGCTATTTATTCATTAAATCTACAGAAACCATATTTTACTCTGACTGAAAACAACACTTAGATAGTATCTCCTGCTGATAGCAATGGGGACACTGAATAGGGTTCAAGGATGGTCTCTGACCCTGGCTTCAATCCCTCAGCTTTTAATATTCTAAGAAAATATACAAACATGTTCAGAAAGGGTACTACACAAAGAGTGAAATGTCAGATTCCCTATCATTTGGGCAGGCATAAATGAAGTCTCACTGGTGAGTTAAACGTATTATACAGGGAAATGAACCAGAGAAACACTGAGACAAGCAGAATGACAGACCCACATACACAAAATGTGTGTGTGTTTGTACAAGTGTGTATCTTTGGGTGGGGAGAAATCAAATATTCAAAGTGGCCATCTAGTTCATAGTGAATTCCCTCATCTTTTCTAATCTAGCAGAAAAGGCCACGAGTGCAAGCTTGAAGAATAACTCTCAGAAACCAAAGACCTTCCGATTATAATTTGCAATTGTCCATGGGTAACTGCACATTCATTTGAATTCCTGAAAGACTGAATCTTGTAAAGAGAACAAGATGGGCCCATATTAAAACTTTTAATGACTTTAGTAAAAAAAAGGTGGAACTTTGCAGCCAGCTGGCTGCATACCGAAAGCCAGGCTGCACAGCTTGAACTTAAAGCTATCTTAACATAATGAATAAGTGCCAATAATTAGCATATGTAGTGTGAACAGGTTTGCTGGCACAAGCAAGTGAAAAACTCCAAGGTAAAGTTATTATTAGGGAGTAATTAGCTCTGTGAAGTAAATGAGTGAAACAATAGCTGCCAGCACTGACAATATGGCTAACATCTGACTATGTGGAAGATAACATTGTAAAGTATTGCTCCCTGAGCTAGAATCTGTTAATAACCATATGTTAGTGTAATTAATGCAGAGTCTTTCTGACCTGTTGTCACATAAGAACAATACTTTCTTGGAAACATTCAAACAGGCAGTCCCACACTCTGGGTAAGAAATAATTGTGAAAGTTGCTTACCACCAACTCTTGCATCTTTATATTTTTTAAAAGAAGAGAGGGGAAAACAATCAAGTCAGTGAGTGAAAAAGCTGAAGGACAGAGAGAGAGATGAGTGAGGTCCTGTCTGACGTCCCAGACACTAACACGCCAACTGCAATAGACTGTGCCCTTCCGGGTGATGGGAAGGTAGAGGCTCTCTGGACACTCCAGCAGAGAGATACTGTCATTTCTAATAGGAAATTCTTGAGCTATTTACCCAAGGCTTTGCCTCATTTATCATGGGAAACACCCTCGCACACACGCCATGCTACCATTTGAGAAAGATATCAAAATTACATTAAGGTTCCATAACATTAAGTACATGTTGCCACTCTATCTAGTCTCCTCAAGAATCAGGACTGTACATGTGACTCATGTTTAGACTGCCTGATAATGACCACCAGTCGTCATCCTGGTGCTTACACATGTGGCTGCTACCAACCAACCAACCAGCGGAAAACCTGGTTTTTCCAAGAAGACAAAGCTCATTGTGGTCGATTCTATTGTGATTCATACGGATGCTTGTCGCCTGATTCAGAACTGTAGCAGAATGACCTTAATACAGTAGCAACGAAAGTAATTTCATGGTTGGGGTCATCACCACCACAGGAGGCACTGTACTAAAGGGTCGCAGCATTAGGAAGGTTGAGAACCACTGCCCTAGATCATTGCCAAGGCTATAACTTGTGGGGAAGAAGACTACCAGGGTCTGCCATGGGTTGAAGGTGCAGAACTCTCCGTAGCAGTCGGGACCATACCTATTCAACACCCCCTTTCAAAGCCCTAAGGGAAGTTTCTGTTTGGTCAAAAGGGATCTCTGTGGGTCGGCACTATCAGTGGATGGGACCTAATAACAATTAATAATAGTAAACATAGTGTGCACATACTATGACTTTTAAATATTTGTGTGCCTAACACATTTTCCTGATTCTTATTCATTTTGATATCTCAACTAAAATTGTCTGCATGAAAGAGGGGGAGATTAAGGCAAGGTGATTTCTAAAGAATAGTAGAAGACAGAACTGTATCGCCTTTCTCTTAAACACTTAATTATAATTCACCACTCCCTTCAATTTCCTCTTTTCCTCTTCGACTTCATTTCCTTCCACTCTTTTCTGAATATTTTGTACCAGTATAAGTTTTTATGTTTCACATTTATTATCTTTACTTACAAAATAACTATCATCTTTCTAAGAATACTGATAAGATTGTCATATTTTGTTTAACCTGAATTTAATATTAAAGTGTTGAAAACCTCCCATTAGAAATTGTGAAATATTCGGGCTGAGCCTTGGTGGCGTAGTGGTTGTGCGCGGGACTGCGGCCCACTGGGACAGAGGTTCAATTCCAGCAGTGGGGCTGGGCCTCCTACTCCCACCACCGGAGAGCAGTGATGACCCCCCCCCCCCCAAAAAAAAAAAAAAGAAAGAAATTGTGAAATATACAGAATCAGTTATCTCGCTTAGTGTGTCAATTATGTATAAATGTTTTGCTAAGGGTTTACAAGGACATACTCACAGAACCAAGGCTTTCAGGTATTAAAAAAACCTAACTCTGTGTGCTATTCATTTATGTCATTTTTATGAGTCTACAATTACAAAATGAGGGAAGTTTACAAAGATGCTTACCAAAGTGAACTACTAGGAAATATGTATTAATCCAGTAGACAGAAATCCTAGATCAATATTCCCATGAAATAATAATAAAATGATTGAGGGAACTATATATATTTATCTCCTGGGTATATACAAGGGTGCTTTTTAAAAAGCTTAGAAAAATAAAATTAAAAAAACAGGATTTTTGTGAAGAAACTTTTTGAAGTCCCATCATACACACAGCTACACAGCCCCACACACAGTCAAAGAGTATTGCTAAGAAATCATAGGAACTTGTATTAAACAAAGGTATCAAAACTGAAAACTGTCATTTCTCAACATATTCTCTAATCTAGATCTATATACTTCTGAAGGCAGAGTGGCTATTTCTATATCCCTTCCCGGAAGCATTCTCTGCTTTTTTATTTACATCAAGTGAAAACAGCAGTTTTAACATCCTCTAGGAACTCCAATCGTGTTCCTTTAAAATGTTCTTTGAGTTTGGGGAACAAAAACAAGTCTAAAGGGTAGGATCGGGGCTCTGCGATTAACGGCACAAAGCTTCCCTACAAAAATCCTCTATGAGAGCCCTTGCTACTTGTGAAACATGAACAGGTGCATTTTTTTTTATGAAAAAAAGAATCCTCAGTTCAAATTTTGTAGCCTTTATTCTGCCCAAGGCAGTTTTCAATTCTCTTCAAACTTCTTCATTGTAAGCCCCTGTGATGATCTCATGTCCTTCTAGAAGATCTGTCAAGATTACCGCTTTGAGAATACAAACAGTGACTGTAGCCTTCTGAGTTGACTTCATTATTTTGAAATTAGCTCACCAAGGGGGATATTAAGACTCCCCTGGAAGCCATTACTTTGACTGGAGTATGCTCTCTGGATTGTATTGAGGAAGTCAACACTTATACTCTGTTATAATCTGTTATATAAAACTATTTTCATTAGCTTCAATCTGGCTTAATGTAATGATGGAAAGAAGAATTATGTTGTTGAACGAGCTCATTTCTACTATCCATCCAGCTGAAAACTTTCTGAGGCCAAAATGCTCACTTAAAAACTGGAAATAACGATTGCAGTGAAACTCCAACTTCACTAACTATAGCATCAATTGTAATTCCATGTCTTTCTTCCACTAGCTTCTGGACTTCAGCCACAGCTTCTTCATGCATGTAGGCCAACTGTTTGCCCACTCTGATTTCATCTTCGAGGTGTTCCTGACCTTCCATAAAATGATGGATTCATCTAAAATGTTTTCTAGGGGGTAACATCCCACAACCTTGTTGTAAAGTTTCAATGGATTAGAAAGGTGTCTATGTGAGTTTTGTTAAGCAATTTGATATTATCTCTGGCTTCAAAATAATTTTTTCCATCACACACAAAATATACTTCCTTTGACAGCACCCCAGATATATTAAGACAAGTGTTTTAGTGAAGACTCTTGTCTGCAGCCATCCACTGATCACCAAGACATGTTTTGAATGTGTTTTCTTAGGAATAAACTTTTTAAACCAGAAGTCAGTACCCACTTTTTTTGTTGGTGTTCACAATCCTATGAATTAAAAACATAATGGGAGTGTTTTTTAAAATTTCTCCTATATACATTCTACTTCTAGTCATAGAAGTAAATAGATGCCATGCATAATATTTCTGTTTTACATATTTGTAGGTATTTTTCTCCAAATCACACCAAAATTCTTGATTAGAAATAAAATATATATACATTCACCTTTATATGGAATGAAAAGTGGCCCAGGGTAGCAAAATCATTACTGAAGAGTGATGCACAAAGGTGATGTCACTGTAGTCAGCACAGCCTCATCTTGGTTCAGTGACAGATGCATATCAATGGAACAAAATTGAGACTCCAGGAATCAATCTACCTAGTGATGGGCAGTTGATCGGTAAAAGTTATGATGATCAATAAAGGTTAGAGATAACCTCTTTAACAAATGGTGCTCGCAAACCTGGATAAGTATGTGCAAGATGATCATCTTTGGAGCATATAGTTCAATATTTATCTTAAAGAGCAGCTGGGGGGCATGAACTTTGAACCTTAGAGTTAACTGCCCAATCCTGTGCAGAAGCACCCCCTTGGTTCCATACTTAGAGAGTAGACTCTTTTCCTTGTGGTGAAAAGAAAGCTAGGACATGATATGGGGAGAAATCAACACAATGTGGCCAGGGTCAAAGAAAACACTTGAGGGACACATACATAAAGGACAGCTAAGGTAAGAGTACATGTATTGGATAAGGTAAGGTAAAGATAATGTATTGGATACATTACAATAAATCCAATCCTGGAGCAATAGCAATGCAAACAGTAATTTGTAAATGTGTACACAAGTTAAAAAGTAATCTAAAAATGTACAAGAGATCATTACAGCTCTCACATACACACATAAGCATGGCTGCAGTTTTTGTGTGCATATTTTTGTATGTGCTGTGTGTGCATTCATATATAATATGAAGCTCAGAGCTAAGGATGCTTCTTAGATATAAAGAAATATTTTCAGAATTGAGCTGCTTGGCTTGATGCCCAGGGACCACAGTCTTTTGGATATCTAGATCGACTGGCATAATCTAGAGACAATATCTACATCCTAGCTTGGGGAGCAGCCTCTAGGGTCTAAAGCACTAATATAAAATACAAACATTGATCTCTTCTGTTAAGTGCAATGGTTTAAGAAAAACTCAAGGACTCAAGGAAGCATTTAGTCGAAAGAGCAAAATAAACCACATAAACCAGCTTCTTCTGATCCCAGACCAGATGATGTAGATGCTACCAATTGCTTGGACCAATGACACAATACAAGGTCCAGGTTAGAAGTAAAGAAAATATAGGGGGAAAACTCAGCTTCATAAAAGAAAGCATCAAACTTATAGGTCTGGTAGAGCCTTGAGGAGCCCCAAGTCTATTGCCTTAAGCCAAACTTCTAACTTCTGCATCAAGCCACTTCCATAGATACCTTCAACTCCAAAGCAGACTGGCTGATAAAGTGAACAATAACAATGGTAAGACATGTGTTTATTTGAACAACTAATTCTGTGAAACCAAAAGGACAACATTCACTCACCAACAAAGATGAAAAGGCAGGGAGGAAGAGAGACAATTAACCCATGGAAATGGAACCCTTGAGCAGAAACGGGAAGGGTGCTAACATCACCATCACAGAATCATGTGCACACAAATTATTTAGTGAAAAGATGCTTTTCTATGTAGACTTTACCGAAAACACAATTAAGGGTTCAAAAATAGAAATTGCTATTTATATCCAATTTTAAAACTAAGTTCATAATGATTACGAATGATTTCATGCAATACAATCTCAAACATTAAGAATGGTTTCATGCAGTACAATCTCAAACATTTCTCTATTTTTTTGCTAGGTTTAATTTACATCGAATTTCAACTATTTCAATGAAACTTCTCAAACACAGCCCCTACCAAAGAGATATCCATTACCAAGAATTTATAAACTCTAAGACAGCATGTGTTCTGATTAATCAATTCCTGAAGAAGGTTTCATAACTATCCTCTCAGCCCCAAACGATCTTGATAGGAAAAGAAAAAGGTTTCATGGAGGCTTGTTAGTAACTTTTCCCCCCTTTTGAGAGGTTTCTTTAGCAATGTTGAATACTTCACAGACTACAATGGCCAAGTGAAAGAGCGCTGCGTGTTTGAGATCTCACACATTCATCTTTTCACTAAACATCTGTGTAAGGCCTGTGTGATCTACCTGTCAGCACCAGTGATCCATAAAGTGTTTGAACCTGCTGTCGCAAACCTGCGAGCTGGTTTGATCAGAGGCTTTGTGCACACTAATCACACCCTTTATCTTTCAACTGGTAGAAGGGCTCACACACACACACACACACGGGTGCACACACAAGCAAGACGGTCTTCTCAACCTGACTGTAATTAATCTGTCTGAGCAGAAAGCTGCCTGCTTTGAAAAGGAAAGATCTGATGGGCTGCTGCTCCTTTTGTAGCAAGGCCTTATTTCCCTACCAGGCATCTTCATACTTGGGTGGTACCGTTACCAACCACCTCAACGGTGGCTCAGGGACAGTGAAACACCCTTCAAGATCACCTTGTGAATGAACCTGCTGGTAACTTTACTTAAGAAAAGAAACCAAAAAAAAAAAAAAAAAGGAAGGGGGAGTTCTACTGGAGCTCCTTTAAATGATTCTCTCTTTTTAACTGCATGCAGGAAGAAAGGAGCCAGCGTGGGACCCAGTCCCTTTTTCATGATCCTTGTCAGCTTCCCTCTCCACTCCGAGTCCTACTGCTGCTTTTCTCTTGCTCAGTTGCACACAAATGCATCAAGGGCTGCAAGAGCTCCTGGAGAGGGAACATTTAACGTATCTTTTTTTTTTTAACTGTTTAAAGTAATGCTTTATGCATCTTGCCTCTTGCCACTGTTTGCTTTTTATTGGTGTTAAGCAAGATTAATGCTATGGTTGAAATGACTTGCAATAGCACAGATATTCAAAATGTAATGGACCATTCCCAAGAGACATAATCCCTTGTGTAACAGTTTAAAAACAATTTGGAATATAGTAAACAAAGGCAACGAGGAAAAAAAAAAACAGCCATAAAAACTCTATGTAGCATCCAGAGAAGTAGGTGAAAGTGAAAAAAATTACAGTCATCCAAAGGACATTTTCCCAATTTTAAGCATTGGTATGAAATATTTGATTGTCTATTGATGTTCAATATTGAGACTAAAGAACGAATGGTTTCAGGGTGCACATAAATCCTACACATAAGATATGCAATTATCTGTTGGATATGTTCTATCTAGGTCAACAAATAGATTTTTGTAGCACTGGGTAGCACAGACCTAATTTAAGATTAAAGCATGTCTAACACACGACCCTGTGAAATTTACAAAAACTACGGACATTAAAAAAAAAGTTAGAACCTTTTTGGCAACTGGACTAAGTACCGAAAAGGAAAATGTGAAATGACAAATTATTCTGAATATTTTAAATCATAAAGAATGCTTAACTAAATTAGGGCTAAGCTTTTTAATATAAACATGTAATGTTATTATAAAAAAGTCCAAACAAATCATAGGAATACTCTCATTTTTTAATTTTTGCATTTTTAAAACCTTACCAGTATTGAAAATTTAGAATTCTTATATTTAATAGTGTTACATTAGCATTATTATGCCAATAAAGCTGACTTATCTGTGATATTAGCATTGTTTAGGCTCAATTAAATGTTATTATAAACATTCTTGGTACTGTTCCAGATTTGAATAGCAGATATAAATTCACTACATGGGGTTGCTCTGAGTCAGGATAGACTCGAGGCAAGTGATTTCAATTGATATGATTTAAATCTGCTTTTCAGACGGTACATTCAAGCCAAACATCATTCATTTCAAGATATCTGACACTCAAAAATATTTTCTATTGGTGTCCAACAGATCACATCTATAATGCAGTTATGGAGTTATATGTATAAGAATAAACTTGTGTGGCTTACAATGACTAAGTAAAGTGTTGTTTTCTTGAAGGGGTTGGTTTAGCCCCCTGCATGGCCCTTCCTCAGACCTAAAAAGAGTAGATTTGTTGTCTTTGACATCCTTGGCTAATGGAGAGATTTGATTTGCCTTCATCAACCTTTGACATCTTTTAGACATCAAGGGTGGCCTAGCATAGTCATTGTGCACTTCAAGTGAATTCAAACACGAAAACCCCAGAAAACCCATTGTGACCAAGTCAATCACTGCACTTAGTGAGCCCATAGGACAGAGCAGACCTGTTCCTTAGCATTTACAAGAGCAGACAGCCTCAACCTTCTCAAATGGAGCAGCTGGTGGTTTAAAACCCTAGCAGCACAATGGTGAGCAGCCCAACATGTAATCCAGTGTCAGCCAGGACCCTTAGCAGTCTTTCCTCAAACCAAATCTAATGCCATAGAGGCAATGGAACCCTAGAGAGCAGCAGTTCTCAACCAGTGGGCCGCAACTCCTCCGGGCATTGAACGACTCTTTCACATGGGTCGCCTAAGACCATCAAAAAACATACATTTCTGATGGTCTTAGGAACCAAGACACTGCTTCTTTATCCATCTCCTGGTGGGCCTGCCCACATGCAGATACACTCACATATGTGTCCCCGGCGGGAAGACTGCTAGCCATGCTACACCATGCTTCAAGGCAATATTTAATTTACTTGTCATTAGGAAGACATATTTCACAATATATAACTGCATTTTGCTTTTGTGGTTAATCCCTATGTTTTAATTATCTTCAACTTGCAATGATGAAAATACATCCTGCATATCAGACATTTACATTACGATTCCTAACAGTAGCAAAACGACAGTGATGAAGTAGCAATGAAAATAATGTTATGATTGAGGTCAGCACAACACGAGGAGCTGTAGGAACGGCTCTTGGCATTGGTTGAGAATCACTGCTGGAGAGGGATTCCATGACCGCAAATCTCAATGAGAACAGACAGTCTCCGTGTTTCCCCCATGGAGCTGCTGATCTCTGCATCTCTGACCTTGAGGATAGTCACCCAATGCCTCTGCTAGGACTCCTTCAAACAGAATGCAATGAACCTCAGAGGGTTTCATGGGAATCTTTGCAGAAGCAGATCACCAGATCTCTCCTGCAGAGCAGCTGCTGGGCTGAGCCCCGGTGGCATAGTGGTTGTGTGCGGGCCTGTGGCCCACCAGATTAGCAATTGAAATCCAGCAGCGGCTCTCCAGGATCAAGGTTGAGCCTCCTACTCCAGAGCCTCCTACTCCTACTCCATCACCAGAGGGCAGTGATGCTCCCCAAAAACAAAAGAAACAAACAAAAAAAGAACTTAGTTGCACTTCCGGTTTGCATATTTAAAACAAAACAAACAAAAAAACAATTTGAAAGTGCTATTTATTGCAGTGGTTCCATATTTGATCAGAACATTATTGAATTTCAGAGCCAGAAATAACATTTCATTGATGAGGAAGCTATGGGTCTTTAGTTATTTTACATGATGGCTTTCCTGAGCAAGCAATATGATTCTCACCCGATACAGATTGTGAGAATACATGGAACAATTTTATTTATATTCTCCTTTAGTGAAGAATAGCTGTTTTTCTAATGTTAATAAGTATAATTAAAATTAACATAATACAAGTGGTAGGGGCACAAAGAGGGAGTAGAATGTTAAAATCTGGGACTTCAGAAGAATTTTTTGTTCTCCAAAGTTTAGGAACCTACCTATGAGAAAGAGGATACATAGTGTTCTTAGTGAACGTTACTGGTTTGATATGAGTAAGAAATCCTAGTCCCAGAAAGAAATCCCAGAGGAGAAGCAAAGGAACTGAGAAGCATGAAAACTTCAGATTCTATGGACGGTTCATTTTGGCTGGAGCGTCAACTTTATAAAAAGAAACAACACAGAGACAACATTAGAAAAGTAAGCCAGCATGGAATGGAATTCTCATAGATAAAATAAAACATTCATTTTTTGCTAGTTGGTAGCTGTCAAAGATTGTTAAGTGTACAATGCACAACAGCAGAATTTTTATTCGAGAAGAATCATCTGGCAGCAGTGTCCAAAGCTGAGTGGATGGGGAGCTGATGGAGGAAGCCCCCACGGTGACAGCGATGAGCGCGAGGGAGCAACGGAGTGTGAGGCCGAGAGGCGGGAAGAGGGAGGGGAGTCAAGGAAGATAGGAACCAAGATCAATACATTAACAGTGTTACCAAAAGGCAGCACTAACAGTGAATTCAGAGATTTAAAAGTTGAGTGTATGGGAAACCAATGATAGTATCAGTTGCAATTTTAAGTTCACAAATCACAACACTTTAGTCCTGGATTGATATTTCAGTAATAAACATTAATATACATACACTTCACATTCCACTTCAATACATCACATCGTGGAAATAATTTTGTAGAAGTGAATGTCTGTTGTATTGACTAAGACTAGTAACTATTCCATGTATATATATATATTTATATATAAAATTATTAATGTGTTCAGTCATTTAGGGTTTTACAGAAATGAAAATTTAAAATGTACCAACGTGACAATATCCACTCAGTTCAGATATATTAACAAGTACTCCAAGAACCAGAATCTGAAGAGACTCTCTTTAATTCCACTCCAGTGGAGCCCAGATGGTGGGGTCATTGCCCAAGGTCAGCAGCTTGAACTCAACAGTCACTCCTGAGGAGGAAAAGGAGGCTGTCTTCTCCGATAAAGATTTACAGTGTTCAAGGGGACAGTTCTATCCTGTCCAGGGGAGTCTCGATTTATTTGGATCAACTCTATGGTGGTGAGTTTGGGGCTTAGAAATAAATAAAATATAAATACACAGAGTGAGGAATCAGGACAAGGAATAAGGACAATTTTTCCACATCAAGACCCAAGATGGATGGAATGATTCAGCTTTCCCTCTTGGTTTTGGTCGTAGAAATTCTTACTTTTTCTGAAAAGCCTTATTTCTATAATACTTTGCTAGGAAATGTCATTTGGGATAAGAAGATTCATGCATATATGTGCACAAGGATGTACAGAGAAGGAAGAATGAAAAAGAGAAAGCCCTTCATTGTATTAGACAGATAGCTAATGAGAGTAGACATATGTTGTCCAGTATTTTTTCTAGTGCCTTGTCTGCATTAAAATCACTCTGAGTATATATCTATCAGGTCAAGGTTTATTTTGAAACTGGGAATAAGAAAAGTATGCTTTTCTCTATCCTCTTAATTATAAATATACTTTTTCATATGGAAAAAAACAAAAGAACTACTTTATTTTCAAGTATACTCTACTTCTGTGTTGTCTTTTTATCATGTTTACTTTAACAATGTGTCACTTTAAGTATAATCTGTTACATAATGCCTACATCACACAAGTGGACCGGAAGTTCTTCATTTCTTCATTTCTTACCATATCAAACTCCTCAACGTCCATTAATACTTACTAAACACAGGGGTGCCTTGTGTTTGTTCTCATATTTGAAAAAGATTCAAAATATAGGCAACTATGTACATGTTTATATGCATCTGAATATGTATTTACACTAAATGAACACATAATTTTGGAAAATATCTGCTGCATCTTTTGAAGGCAAAAATATAATTAAACAACAATTACAATTTGAGATGAGTAGGGTTTTTTTTAACGTTAAAAGTTTTGTATCACATATCATTACCAGAAACTATGCTGATCAACTTGACAGGGCTTACAAAAGTTACGATGGTGTAGTAGCTAACCAAAGATAACTAAACAGACAACTGTCAACAGAAAGAACCTGATGAAATCACAGCTAGCAAACAGAATGTGAAGACTTCAAAATACTGTGTCCATAGCATACAAAAATATAGCAACTTCTAATTCTTAACCCAAATGAAATAAACCAGATAGCTTCATTATAAGCCTTGTTTCTCTTAGTTACTATCATCGTTGTCATATAAATGGAACTAATCTTGTTTTTAGCACCTTCTGTTAACTGGGAACTTGCTTGACACTTTAATTTGTTATTTCTAATGACCATAACACTCTCGAAACAAAGCTATATTTCCCATGTTTTAGAAATGAGGAACATAAGGAACTTACTCAGGCCATGCTTTCCTTGACTGACTAGAAAGGAGTCATGTATATAAACCTTGTTCTGTCTGAATGAAGAGCCTTGCTATGTTTTTCTTTACTACACCACTCATTGGGTACAAAGATCCAATACACCAACCACCGTACTCAGTAAAAGCTTAGTCAATCAAGAAGGCCCTTTTAAAATTTTGACTGTATTCATCAAATATTTTGGCATCTTCCAATTAGACACAGCCCAAATGTGATATGTAATTCTCTATCCAGATGGTCAGGAGTCTAGTGTATAATGATAATAATGAAAAATATGTAAACATGCTATTTTAAATTTTCTTAATGATGAAGCCAATTTGTACAGATCTCATGAGTTGAACTAGTATAGATTAGGTACAAATGACCCTTAGGCTATGTCCACATGTTCAGCAATAGAGCTGGTGTGAGATTTTATTGATTGAAACTTAGGATAAAGCAGGGGGCCAGAGCCTACCTGGAGACAACATATAATTACAATAACCATCATTTATTATCAGCTTTACACACATTACTCTTATTACCAATAATTTACAGATGAATAAATTGGAGCATGGAAATATTAAGCGGGGTCATGATCCAAACAAACTTCTCTGAGCCAAATTCAAGGTCCTATTGGCTACATCAATCAGGGATAATATTGGGTCTTTAGAATTACAGCTACATTGGAAACAATATACCTTTGACCAAGAATAAAATGTAATTATATCTGGAATAATAAAGCCATATTTTATAATGACAGTATTCTTAATAACCATGTTTCATTCTTCTCTTTATGCTCTTTCATGTAGCTTCATCTTTGTAAAAGTATAAAATAATAAGATATCTAATAGTCAAGATTATTGAAGCTCAAAAGTCCAATATAAAAACAGTATCAATAGATATAGTGGGTTACGTTTGGAGCCATAGTGAAACAGTGATGAAGCACTCTGCTGGCTAACTGAAAGTCTGACTGTTCAGCAAGAGTAAGCAGTGGCAGTCTGATTCCATGAAGATTACACCCATTATGAGTTGTAATTGACTAAATAGGAATTAGCTATTTTAAATTATGAAACTAATTGAATCTTCAAAAGGACACATTCAAGTCTTATGTTCTCATTCTCTTGTCCAGTGGCAATCAACTTATTTGCCAATATTGTAAAATTTTTGTAGGGTATGTTAAGTAAAGACTCTTCATATGAGATCCTAAAATTGGACTGTGCCCTGAATTTAACAGCTCTAAAAGAGTGATCTGAGGCACACAGAGATAAAGGGAAGAAAATATGAAGTCAGAGCAGCACCAACGAGAGAGGTGTGTTATATTTTTCCTCTAAGATTTAAGAAAGAGCTCACTTACTTAATACTTGGATTTCAGACTTTTGGCCTCCATAACAGTGAGAGAATGTATTTCTGTTGTTTTAAGCCATCCAGTTTGTGGTAATTTGATATGACAGTCATAAATTAAACTTACTGCCATCAAGTCTGTGGCAGTTACATAATCTCCTGTCCACTTGCGAAGGGGTATAGTCTAGCCTGTCAATCAGGTCCTGGCCAATGAGGCCTCCGTGTGGGCATGCCCTTCTCCTGGGGATTCGGAGGACTCCTGTTTTCCTCCCTGGAGGTGGGACACATATTTTCTTTCTGCTTCATCGCCCTGTGAGACATTCCTGTTGACAAGCGACATGGAGCTATGCTGATTACAGTCAAAGCCTTGGATCTGGGAGAGCCAAGTGGAGACCCATAACAACCTAGGATGCTTCCACTGCCACTGGATCCACAAGACACTCCATCCACTGGCCTGTAATCTTTCTACACTTGGCGTCATAGAATGTATTACATGAGTTGGAGAGAATTTTATTGACTGGTATCAGACATATGGGCTAATATCAGACTTATGGACTTGAGCTGGACTGGGCTGGGATTTTTTTCTTAATATACAATTACTCTTTCATATAAAGTTCTTTCTTATACACATATCAGTGTCTATTAATTTGTTTCTCTGGTCGACCCTGATTAATATGAAAGCAATCCAAATGATAGTCACCCAAAGGGACAGGTACAACTGTCTGTGCGTTTCTGACACTATGATGTTTTACAGAAGTAGAAAGTATCATTGTTTTCCTGCTGAGTGTCTGGTTGTTGTGAAATACTGACCTCGTGGTTAACATTAGCCAACATGTGACCTGCGATGTGGCATAGCAGCCTCAGAAATGAAAAAATATATATACCAGATCTAAAACTAGTGAATGAAAAATGTCCCTCTCAATATATGATATGTAATATTTCTTGGAGTCCTATATGATTTAGATTTTAACATCACAACATTCAGCACCACTGGATTTCTGGGATGGTTTTCTCTGTCACAATGATCTCAATCATCAATTATGTGGCAATATGTGACTTTCTTTTAAATTTCAGATTCTACTACTAGTATTAGGATCAGTTATATTTTCAGTGTGCGCGCATTTAATGATGGAAACCCGTCAACAGAATGGCTTGACACCCAGCCTGCAGTGAGCAGCTCAACAGGGCCGCGGGGAGGATGGCACAGGAGAGGGCACTGCTCCGTTATCTTGTACGGGGTCCTGGTGCATCAAAACTGACTCAACGGCACCAAGCAACAACGTGTATTTAAATTACCTGGGAATTATTATAATGCACCTACATATTATTCTAGTGTTGGCAATCAAATAAATTATTGGTCATGTATCCCGTTGATATATTTGCTCTGACTGCTTCATTTAAAATTTTACATAATATCCCATAATATGCTTGTACTATATGATTTTTCCCCTAAGTACCCTTTCAACAATACGATATGAAGACAATAGTCTAATTTTTGTACCACAAGATACAGCCCACTTTAGATATATGTAAGATGATTTTTGACAGAATTTCTATATTACGTTCTCTCTTTTTCATACAGGTATGCTTTCTTTTACATAACTTGAATTAGTATGTATATCATTTATATTAAAATTTCATGCATTATATAGTATATATTTGATTTAACCAATATCCAGATGCAGAAAATCATCTGTGAGAAAAATTATATAATTGTATTCATTTGCTTTTCAAGGGAACGGATTAAGGTAAATTTTAATTTCCTCTTATTTTAAATATTTCTCTTAAATTTTAAATAGTGTCACTTTAAAAATATTTATCTATAACATTTTTATTAACTATCTATTCATATAGTGAGTTATACTAGTAGAGACAAATTCATATAAACTATAAGTCAAAAATTCTCTTTTAACATATAGTGGGATATCAAGGACTGTTTGAAACTGGTAACTATCTCCCTAAGTAGCATAGGCTCTATTTTTCAAAAATCACACCATGATGGAATTGGTAGACCTACTTGTTTGGTAATTGGCAACTAAGGATGGGTCTCTTCCACTTAACAACACCTAATTAGTGTTAAAGGATACAACAAATTATAACATACAAAAACATAATAATTCAAGCTAAATAAAAAGCTAATACTAACATCTATCTAGTTTAGTATTATGCTGTAGGTCCTTAACATTTAAAAGGTCGGAGAGAGATTATGCATGTACTTCCACTCTGTAGCCATCCCATTATTACTCTAAGTACCTTAACAACTGTTATGGCCAATAAGAAGATCACTAGCCATCCACTACATACAGCTATGTCAGGTTATTGGACACAGCTGGAGGCAAGATGCCCATTGTGAAGAAGCAATAAACCGCCGCATATGCTCTTGCTAAAGAATGAATTCTATAAGTAAATATTGATGGTGAAGCATTCGGCAACTTAGTACAAAGCTCAACAAATGGTGTTCAAAGAAAAGAATGGTCCTCTACCCACAGAAATGTTAACAAAGGAGAGTTAACAATATAGGTGATGAAGAAAGAATATGAATCTATTTACCATGTACACATTATTATTAATACATCTGAGAAAATGTGGACATCATTTAGATACTTCTTCTTCTTCAGAGAACTGATAAAACTGATAACTAAAAACTAAAAACTGATAACATTTTTGCAAGGATGAGGCTAGGGTTTCCTTGACATTCACCAACATTTGGATTCAAAAGGTACAGAGGCCCTTTTAACCTTCCCATGCACAAAAGACGTTTGGGCTCTGAGGGGAAAAGAAAAATTGGGGTAGCTATAGCATGTAGTGCACTTGCATACAACTTTGTAAAGCTCTAGAAAATTACCTAACACTTGAATTCAAATCAATCAAAGGCAAAGTTGCTTTCGAAGTATAAATCAATTAAAACCTCAGAAAAGAACATTATCTTTGATCAAAGAAAAACCAAGAGAACTCTGAAATAGATCAAGGTGTTGTGAAATAACTCACTTGCCCACTGATTTTTATAGAGAGATGCACTGTTTGACATCTATCTAATCTTCTATATATAACATATATATATATATTGCGAGTTGAAACTCCGTATACAAATTACTAAGTAATGGCAAGAACAAACGAACTAAAACAAACCCAGCAGTCACGCAAGCAAATCAAACCATCTGGATGCAGGTACTCAACTATGAAGGCAAGAGTAATGGCATGAAGCCGAGGAGAGCCACGTCCATTACCAACAACATGCTTGCTCGCTTGTGGTCCTAAGTGCCATTGCACTGCCTCCGACTCATAGGGACCCTGTGTAGAGCAAAACCATACAACACCCGGCCCGGCCCATCCTCACAGTTGTTCTTTGTGTTTGTTTGTTTGTTTGTTTTGGGCATCACTGCCTCTGGTGGTCGTGGGGGCTACCCAGTGTTGCTCCTGAGAGCCGCCGCTGGATTTGAACCGCCAAGCCTGCAGGCTGCAGTCCCGCACTCAACCACTTACGCCACCGGGGCTCAGGCCCTCACAGTTGTTCTTACTGAATTGGCATTTGCTCTTTCACTCTCTTGCTCCCTTTCATCATGTGAACTATGTAAGGTTTCTAAACTAGAGGAAGAAGCTGAGGATGGAGTATGACAAATGAGTTGCCGCATGTCATACACTTAGAAACCAGTATTTGGTGTCTCCTGTAAAACTGGTCAGTGTGTCCGGCCCATAAAGATCAGGGGTTCCAGTAAACAACCATTCAAAAAAAGGAAAATATGGAAGTTTGTTTCAGTGAAGCTTTTCAGCCTTGGCAACCATATGGGGCAGTTCTCCTCCGTCTTATTGGGTTACTAAGACTAGGAGTCTATTCCAGGGCTGAGAGATGATATAAGTATGGAGTAGTCTTTCCAAGAGTCTCATTCTTCCTTCCACTCCTTCCCCCAGTGCCCTTCCCATGCACTCTCTCTTCAGGGGGGGTAGATCAGACATCCACATTTTTTTTTTTTTGGCATCACTGCTCTCCAGCGGTGGGAGTAGGAGGCGCAGCCCCACTGCTGGAACTGAACTCCATCCCAGTGGAACTCCATCCCAGTGGGCCGCAATCCCGCGCACAACCACTACGCCACCGGGGTTCAGCCATCCACACTTTCATAGGCTTGTATCCTCCAAATCCTTTGCACTCTCTGTTGTCTTCTACTCAGGCTTCTTACTCCTGGTTTATTTTGGTCTGCTAGGATTTGAAATAGCCAATGTTACATCTTCCATTTGCTCTTGTAATCAAGACAGGTATTATTGGTTATTTTCCCAAAGGATTCTAAAAAAAAAAAAAATCTAAAGTGCAAGTATTGTTTAAAATGTAATTCAAGTACCTGCATAAGAGTTGAGATAAAGTATCTGGAGTCTTTGTCCCCTATCTGACATATGACACTATGGGGTTCCTTGTACTTTGAACGGACAAATAAGCATTCTGACTGGAGTTTAAAGGGCTGCAAATTCCACCTGTGTTAGCCATATAAACTGTAAAGAAATGAAACTTTATAAATTATACTGTCTAGCAAATAGTATTTATATTTCATAGATTTCTTTAAGTCCATCTTAAACTTTGATTTTTTTTCTCCTTGTGGAATCAGTAATTACCTACCAGTGACAAGCATTTGTGTTCTTCATTAATTAGCTCTCTCTTACTTTCAGCCAGCTCTTAAATAGTAAACAGGAAAAAGGCCTGTAGCAATCATTTCCATCATGTTTATTAAGACCAGCTCAGGATCACATAAGGGAAGATTTACACTTCCTATGCAAGGTGGGTATCCAGGAGTGTCAAGCAGCAGCTTCCATGAATGGGTCTCAGTGAGTAGGGGCGGATCATTATAATAGAGGTTATAGGCAGACGTCCCACCGGCATTTAGAACAGCTTAACACAGTGAGAACGGAATAAAACTTAAGAGTGGTCAAGGTGGATAGGAGGGCTCATGGTAATGAAATAAGTGTGGCACATCCTGAGGTGCCTTTCCATTTCTGAACTTGCAGCAATAATCTAAGAACAGTTTTAGAACAATGTGCCAGTTATCTGAATAACGGATTGCCCAGGAGGAATCTACCTTTTTATCTTTCCTTGATGACTTTTCGTTGCCTATTGTAATTTTGCCTATTGTAATCTTTCCTTGATGACCTTTTTTGCCTATTGTAATTTTAATAGGTAAGTGCGAATTTTTGTTCCGTGCCTGGAGATCAAAATTTACAAATACACCATTAACCAAACACTCAAACACATGATTGCCATGCCAATGGCAAATCA
>PVJH01030284.1:0-24881 GCA_004026705.1 Nesogale talazaci
TTCCTTCTTGTTAACGCCGGTTCGGGGCATTTTTTTGCCCTGACAGGGTCAAGGGAGAGGGGCGAGTTTCTCTTGGAGTCCAAGGCTTAGACCTGAAAGACTCGCCGTGGAGCCGCGGCTTTGCAGTGATCCCTTGCTATTTTCTACTTCGCGTTTACACTGTCGAAATTTTTCAAAATATGTCTCGTGCCAAGGCACTTTTGAGCGACATGCTTTGCGCTGGAGAGCGTACCGCCGTCTTCGTTCTCAGTCGCCGTTCGAGGTCCGTAGTAAAAAGAACGCCTTGCTCAGAGGCCGGAGGGGGCTTATTATCTTGTCCCTGCTTATTTTCTTTCTTTCTTTCTTTTTTTTTTTTTTTTTTGCACGGCGCTTGTGTCAAAGTGATAAATATCTCTACCTTCATTTAATGCATAGGCTGTCGAGGAAGACCGTTTTCAGAAGCCATAGAAACTGTCTTAAGTGGAAAATGAGCGAAGCGTTAGGTGCAGCACGAAAAAGAGCCGTTCCAGTGCGAGTCTTTGCAGGACGGCTTCCCAAAAGATGGAGCGGGGAGCGGGGCCGGAACGACCGAGATCTGGCTCGAGTGGGGCAAAGGATACCTTACAGAAGGGCAGAAATATCGCCTCCCCAGAAAGACACCATGTTATAGCTGCTTTTATCTCTGACAATGGTGCAGCAATTTTTTGTTTGTTTGTTTTTGGGGCATCACTGCCCCCTGGTGGTGGGAGCAGGAGGCCCAGCCCCACTGCTGGATTTGAACCTCCAACCCAGTGGGCCGCAGTCCCGCGCACAACCACTACGCCACCGGGGCTCAGCCCCGCAGCAATGTTTTAAAATTGAATGCTTTACACCTTCATTCAGGTGTTTTGCTTGTTACTCAAGGCTTCAAGTTCGTATCGTCTGTTTTTTAAGGTTTTTTGTTTTTGTGGCAGCACTGCCCTGGTGGGAGTGGGAGTCCCAGCCTTGCTCCTGGACAGCTGCTGCTGCATTTGAACCGTCAACCCTGTGGGCTGCAGTCCCACACACAACCACTATGCCACCAGGGTTCAGCCCTTTTTTAAATTTTAAAATATTCGTTTTCTGCACCTTTATGGAACATCAGCCATCTGGAAATGTTTTCAGACTTTTAAAAGTATAATATTGTTATCCATCTGATGAATTTGGCTTATATAATTGTCTTATTGCTTTCAGGAATTCCATTAAGAAGATGGCAGCTTTTACCTTAAGGAAAAGGAAGCAACAGTCTTTGAACTGTGACAGGTGAATCATATCCCATGGGTTTAAAAAACAAAAATCTGATTCACTGGGAGTCAGTTCTGACTCACATAGAACTGCCCCTCTGGGTTCTGAGCCTGTAAATCATTACTGGAGTGGAAGGCCTCCTCTCCTGCAGAACAGTTGGTGGGTAGTACGCCACTGGGACTCCGAGATAGGGGCTATAATGTGCATATTGCCAAGACATTTAAAAATTGACATGTGCATAAAGCTATACATTAAAGCTGCTTTGTAAACAATGTTCCTGTGAACATTATTGGCATCTTTTGAAAGAGATTTGAATGCAATGTTTGGTAAAGACAATTTGCATTAATATACTATTAAACTAATGGATAATGTGTGTATATATATGTTTTGTGGTGAAGGTCTGTATTAAAGTAGCCTATAGGTGGAATTACTTTAGTTAGCAGGAGATTGAAGCAGAAATAATGATACTTACCAATGGACTTAATTTTTTTTGTCATAGCTTATCAGACATTCCATCAAAGAAGTTAATAATGGACTTGGCTGAAAATTTCTTGCGATCACCTAATAAAAAGAATGTTGTCCAGAACAGTGATGAGAACAAAGACAAGATGCATTGCTTGCCACAGGACCTTTTCATTTCAAGTTCAGTTAATACCTCATCATTCCCAACAACTAAAAAAAATAGATTGCCGTCTGCAAACCAAAGTTCACCATTTAAATCTGCTATGTCCACTGGGTGCTTTTACAACAAAGATAAGTGGTACCTCAATCCATTGGAGAGAAAACTGATAAAAGAGAGTAGATCCCCTAACCTAAAAGCAAATATGGAAGATAAAGTTTTTCCCAGTGTGATAGAAAAAATGCAAGTAAAACTAGGCCCCAAAAAGATAAACAAAAAACCACATAAGAGTTTAACTACTAAACATCAACCAAGATATAAGTGCATCAAACCTGTATCAAAGAATTGCAGAGCACCCAAGCTAAATAGAGTGGCCTATAAGCCAGTTGTGGAGAAAGAGAATCATGAATATTCAACCGAAAATAATCTGAATGCTCCTCGAGTGTTAAGCCAAAAAATAAAACCACAAGTTACAATCCAGAGTGGAGCAGCATTTTTTGTTAGTAGAAAAAAATCTGGCCTTCGAAAATTGCCTCTGGAAAAGGCCTCGTTGCTGGAACTTACCAAGAAGGATAAATCAGAAGGGACTGAAGAGTCTGGTGTTGAAAAGTCTCTTGAGGTGAGGCAAGTGCCTAAGTGCTTGTTACAAGAATTAAACTTGGAGCTACTGGGTGCAAGAAGTGAAAACGAAGGGAAATTAAAGGTAAAGCTATGTGTAACACTTTTAAAATTAAGTGCATTATATAGCATAGTTGATGAAACTAACAACCTAATTGATTGAAATGTGGTTTTCTCTGAAGTCTAGAAGACTTCTATTACAAAGCCAAATAGCTTAGCATCTAGTCACATGGTAAAGAAGTTAGCAATAGGTTGGAAATTATAAGACCTTTGGCCCTTTTGTGCCATAAGGAAGCCTGTCAACTTTTGCTGCCTTTAAGGTATTTATTAAATTCCATCTGGATAAATTAATGTCCAAAAAAGCGACAACATTTCTCTGGTAATTAATGTTTGTTAGAAATAAGAAAATTCAGGGAGTGAATTTCCAAAGTGTATAAGCCTATTTGTTTTAGTTCTGTTACAGAAATTAGCATTATTATATAAAGTGTGGAGGTTTTACCTAGATCTGCTGTGATCCCATGACCTGAAAATGATCGTTGTTGGCATCTGTTTATATAGTGTGCTTTCATGCTCATCATATTATGCCTTTTCATTGTGCTCCTATTTAACACGGCTGGGCAAAGCTAGATCTGTCTGATAGAAACATAAACAGCCACACATAATTTTAAATTTTCTAGTAGCCATGTTAAGAAAAGCCAAAGAGCAAAAGTAATTTAGCCCAGCATATTGAAGGCAATACCATTTCAGTATAAAATTTTTTAAGGAGACTTTTTTTACATTTGTTTTATACAAATCTCTCAAAATCTGGGTGGGTTTTATATTTCAAACACGCCTCACTTTGAAGAACCACATTGCAAGTTCTGGTTCGTGGCTATCCCATTAGAATACACAGGTTTAGACAGACTTATACTGTTGACCTCTCACCTGGAACCTTACCAGAAAAAGTTTCTTTTTAGGTAGTGTTAGGGTTGCTAAAGGCTAGCACAGTCTGTTAAGCATCGGGCTGCCAACCTGCAAGGTGGGTGATTCTGAGGAAAATGTGAGGAGGCTGTATAGCCTTCAAGCTCCAAGGAGCCGATCCACTGGCCCCTGTCGGATTGCTGGAGCCAGACTGGCTAGCGGATATGGCTCTAGGCTTGCCGGAGTTGCACCCTCTCAACAGCAGTGGGTTTGGTTTGATGTTTAGGAGCAGAAAGTAACAGAGGCAACATGCCTTGTCCAGTCGGTTGGGTTGCACTCATCACAGCCCTTGCAACGGGAGCAACGAACCACTCTTAGTGCCGTAGTTACTCTTAAGCTGAACAACTCAGACAGTCTTTAGGTGTCATGATCTTTGTCACCATCCCCTCTCAAACTTGGCTAATTCACAGCTCATAATCGCCCACGTTCCGAAACTCATGGAAAAGATTACAAATTGGCGACCATGATCGGAATCCAGCCCGTGGTTATTTTGCTTAGCTGTCATAAAACCCAAACTTAAACCTTGTGCCATAGAGTCAACCAGGGTTTCTGAGGCTATAAACCTTCACAGGAGCAGCAAGCTGTGTCCGGAGTTGATTGCACCGTGTAGTTAGCAGCCCAATTGCTGACCAGATTGTGGTTTCACCAGAACCAAATCTAACTCACTAATATTTTGCTTAGCTTATAATGTTATAAAGTAATTCTGAACTATCATTTAAAAATAATGTAGTAGCATCCTCCTGGTCAAGTATTTTAATGAATGAGACATTGATATTGCTTATGCCATGAAAATCTGAATTTTACAAATTACTCATATTTTGTGCCTATCAACAAATACCCCATATTTCAGTAGGAGTGATAGTTACATGACTATAAATTTATCAGAATTCATCAAACTACTTGTGAACTTACCTTATATATATTTACCTCAATTAACAAAATAGATAAAGCTTTTTGTTAAAAAAAATCATTTTGACTGAGCCCCAGTGGTGTAGTGGTTGTGCGCAGGAATGCAGCCCACTGGGATGGAGGTTCAATTCCAGCTCCAGGGAGCAAAGGCTGGGCCTCCTCCCACCCACCACCTGAGGGCAGTGATGCCAAAAAAAAAATCATTTTATTGGGGGCTCATACATTACTTTTCACAATACATATATACATATACTGTGCCAAACACCTTCACATGCCTGTTGCTGTCATTCTCCAGATAATCTGCTTTTCCACTTGAGCTCCTGATAGCAGCTTCTCATCCTTTCCCCTCTGTCTTTGCTCCCTCCTCCCCACCAACCCTCAATACTTTATAAATTATTGTTTTGTCATATCTTACACTGCCTGGCGTCTCCCCTCGCCCACTCTGATGTTTGTCCTCCAGAGAGGAGGTAATGTATAGATCCTTGTAGTTGGCGCCCTCTCTCTTCCCCACCTTCCCTCCACCCATCTGGTAACTCCACTCTCACCACTGGCCCTGAGGGGTTCATCTGTCCTGAGTTCCCCGTATTTCCAGTCCCATCTCTACCAGTGTACCTCCTCCAGCTCAGCTGGATTTGTAAGGTAGAATTGGGACCATGATAGTTGGGGGGAGGAAGCCTTCAGGAACTAGAGGAAAGTTGTATGTTTCATCACTACCTCACTGCACCCAGACTGGCCCTTATCCTCCCCATGACTCCACTGTAAGGTGGTGTCCAATTGCCCGCAAATGGACATTGGGAGCCCACCCTGCTCTCCCCCACATTCTTAGTGATAAGATGATTCTTATTCTTTGATGCTTGATATCTGCTCCCTTCGACCCCTTGTGATCACACAGCCTGGTGTGCTTCTTCCATCTGCTTCTGGACTAGGTGGCCACTTGTTCACCTTTAAGACTCCTGATACTTAATCATTTGGTGGCTGGACACCATCAGCTTCCTCCCCTCTGTCTGCCACTGTACCCTTTTGTCCTCAATGATCATGTCAGGAGGATGACACATAGTGGTATGATTTTTTGTTCTTTGATGCCTGATACCCGATTCTTTACAAATCTCATGGTGCACAAGCTGGTGTGCTTCTTCAGTAGCAGGCTTTGTTGCTTCTGAGCAATATGACCTCGTGTTTACCCTCAAGACCTCAGACACTCTATCTTCTGATAGCCAGGTATCTTCATCACTCTTGCTCCTGCCCCCACATGTCCTCAGAATTCATCTCAGGAAGGTGGGCACACTGGTACATTTTTTTTTCCTGTTTGATGCCTGAGACCTGATCCTTTTGACACCTCGTGGTCACTCTGGCTGTTGTGCTTCTTCCGTGTGGGCTTGGATACTTCTCAGCTACATAGCTGTTTATCTTCAGGCTTTGAGACTCCTCCTTTGATGGCTGGGTGCCAGTTTTCTTCACCACATTTGCTTATGCACCTATTTGACTTCAGTGATTGTATTGGGCCAGTGAGCATCATGGAATACCAGATTCATAGAACAAAGTGTTCTTGCATTGAGGGAGTGCCTGGGTCCCAGGCCCCAGGTCCATCTGCCACCTTAGTACTGAACCTACAAATATATGTACCTTGATGTATTCCTTCCTTATAATGACCACATTTACATATATACATGCTTGTGTTTAGACCTCTCCAAGTGCTCTTTGCCTTCTTGTTCCTTCCTCTATTTCCTTCTGCCTTCCTTCTGTCCCACTGTCATGCTTGACTTTCATTTGAGTTTCAGTACTTCCTCTCTGTTACATTACCCTTACTTAAGCCCTACCAGGCCTCCCACACTCTCCTCTCTGATTCTGGATCACTTGTTCGCTCCATCCCTGAGGAGGTAAAACTTTTTTAAAACAATGATAATTCAGAAAGCATCCTGATACCTCACATCCCAACTTTTGTGATTAGTATTGCTGGCTATTTTATTATGAATATAAGGCCTTGATCCAGTGACATGATGAATTCTCTACAATGCTGTTTTCTGTCTAAATTGCTTTTCTAAGGTTCACTTTATTAAGGCCTAGGTATAAGCTTCTGTTTGATTTTCATTAATTTTTTTTGTTGTTTTGTTTCGTTTTTTGGGCATCACTGCCTCTGGTGGTCGTGGGTGCTACCCAGTGCCGCTCCTGAGAGCCACCGCTGCATTTGAACCGCCAAGCCCGCGGGCTGCAGTTCTGCACTCAACCACTTACGCCACGGGGGCTCCGCCCCTGGTTTTCATTAATTTAAGGGGCTACATTTTAAGTTTATGAAACCAGGTTTTACTCTATTTTTAAAATTCTATTTAATATAATTAGGCTTCATTTCTGCTAACTATTGGGTGGGGGGTGGGGGTGTGTGATTCATACCCCCAAATCAGAACACAGAAAAATGACAAACATGGTTATCCTACCTTTAAAGAGTTTACTTTTACGCAAGGATTTTTTTTATGCTATATTCCTTAAGTGTCTCCAAATTACAAATTTATTAGGATTCTTTTTTCTTGCATTTGACTCAAAAACAGCCTCTTCAGCCACTCAGAAATGTTCCTTTTCTGGGTTGGCAGTTCCTAATGTTTACACCCACTCTGCCAATTTTTTTTGTGGGCCTCACTGCCCTCTGGTGGTCGTGGGAGCCACCCAGTGCCGCTCCTGAGCCGCCTCTGGATTTGAACTAACAAGCCCGCGGGACACAGTCCCGCACTCAACCACTTACACCCCTCTGCCAAATTTATAGTCTAAAAAAATATTTTTGAAGAAATGCGCTTTGTTTTGGGCATCACTGCTCTCCGGTGGTGGGAGTAGAAGGCCCAGCCCCACTGCTGGAATTGAACCTCCGTCCCAGTGGGCCGCAGTCCCGCGCACAACCACTACGCCACCAGGACTCAGCCCAAGAAATGCTCTTTATGACCAGAGTTTGCCATGCCCAGTTTGGTTGCCGTTGGGGAAATTTTGGTCATTTCCACTATTTTGTCGTGATTTATTATTACAGAAATGATGTTCTATAATCCTTATTCTGCTGTATTTATCAGGATGTATATATATTTTTGATAGGGTGACAAATTATTTCTTAAAAGTAAAATATTTTTTAAATGTACATTTAATATAAAGGCAATTTTCTTAAACATGAAAATAAAGAATTTTAAGTCACATTATGCATTGTGATACATAATGAACTAAATCTTAGAAACATCTATTGGATTCACTATGTAAAAACAAGACCCAGAGATTTCTTTCACCTATTCAATATTTTCAGGATTCATCAAGTGGAGTAGTTTCTTCAAAAGGAGGTGAACTTGATGAAAATATGTATTTAGAGGATGTTGTCAATGAAAACAAGCCAGGTAAGTAGGAGAAAAGTGTTTTCAGTTCTTCAAAAAAAAATCCTACATGTCTGCATATTTCCTCATTCAGATAGACTTGGAGTGGATTCTATGAGGAATAGAATAGATAGTAGTGGTTGTACAGCATGATGAATTGTGATGAATGATGAATGATGAATTGTGATGAATTACTCCAAACCAGTGGTTCTCAACCTTCCTAATATCATGATCCTTTCTACAGTCCCTCATGTTGTGGTGATCCCTGCAACCATAATATTTTCGTTGCTACTTCATAATTGTAATGTTGCTACTATTATGAATCAGGCAACTCCTGTAAAGGATCACTCGACCCCCAAAGGGATCATGACTCACAGGTTGAGAACCACTGCTCTAACCCATATACTTAAAAAAACGTTGTTGTTACATCTATTTTACCATAATGAAGCTTTTAAGATGAGGCTATTTAATGCTTCATGTGTTAATGTGAAAGTCACTAGTAATATTTTCTGGGGTTCTTTACCCCCTAACATATACATGTAGTATCTTTATGCTTATCTCTATAATGTTATATTTTCTATGATGAAAAATGATGCATTTAGAAAAGCTATAAACAAGGAAATTTTAGGATGCAACATAAGATTAAATACACCTAATTGCCCTATTGCTGTGGCCATATTGAAAAACATGAGTTACTACGAAGTTGGTTTTAACTTGAATAAAGCCGCTGTACCAATTCATGTATGATTGTGTGTGTGTGTGTGTGTGTGTGAAATCACTTCCATAAGTACCTAGGACTATGATTCCTGGGAAAGAGCTCACACTCCCTGCTTCTCAATGGGTGCATTTTATATGCAGCAGAATTCTTTCAGTATATTCCCCCACCTTACAAAACCCACACTGGGGAAAGACAACAAATTTCACCCAAATGTAATAATCTATTCTCCACCCTAAACTGCTTAATGTTGATGCAGACATGACCTGATCCCTCTGGCAAGATCTTTTGAGTAGGCATTGGCCATCTACTAAGCTTAATCAGCCAAGCTTTTGACTCAGGCCACACCAAAAACAGGTTTCTTTCCCTCTTCAGCATTAGTAGTAGCCCTGGTGACATAGTTCTTGCCCTATCTGAAAGTTCAATAGTTCAAAACCACCAACCAACTCCACAGGGGAAGACAGGACCTCCTACTTTAAAGAGTTAGGCTTAGAAGCTTACTGGGGCAGTTCTATCTACACTGTCCTATAGTGTCACTCTATTGAGTCAGCATGAACTCAATGGCAGTAAGAGATCCTCAGTTGTAGCATGTAATTCCTTTTGTAATAGTAGCTTGTATAACTGTTAAACAGAGTGGACCTATTCACACCTTCCACTTAGATCAGAACTCATCTCATCCCATTCCTGTTTGTCGATGGTAATGCCCTCCAAAATGGGACTGAGGCTTATGAAATCTAGAGCTACTATATATCGCATAAGGGATTGTGGCTGGAAGGACCATACTATTTGAGTCAACTCAAACCCACCAGCTATTCCACTAGCGAAAGATGTGGCAGTCAGGAACCGTAAAGGTTTATGCCTTTGGAAACTCTGTGAGTCAGTTTTGTCCTGTCCTCCAGAGTGTCAATGAACTGGAATTGACACCTAGACAGTTTGTTGGGCTTAGTTTGATGATGGCTGTTGACATTGAGCATCTTCTCATCTGCCTGTTTGTCTTTGGTGAAATGTCTATTTAAACCCTTCCCTCATTTTTTGGTTATTTTGTTTTTTTAAGTTCTAGAAATATTTTGTGTAAATTGGGTATTGATAATTATATATGTATTTCACAGATGTTTTCTCCCAAACTGTAGGTTGTCTTTTTAATTTTTATAAGATCTCATGTATCTATATTGTCTTTATTATGGTTTTATGTTTATAGAAGTCTTGAAGTTGAATGTTTCATAACCTTTAAAAATTTTAGGATTTAAAGCACTGATTATATTTATAAGTTACTGCCATTTTTCCCCCCACCAGCTTCTCCTAAGCCTATTGTTTACCCGATTTTCAGTGTGTCCTCAGCCAATACAAAAAGGTAGGAATGGTTCTTTTTATGGTCTATTTAAATAAATTTGACATTCATTTAACCCTCCAACTTAAATACTATTGCATAGTCAACTTTAAATGGTTCAAGTCAAGTATACTAGTTATGTGGATCTTCTGGGTTTCATTTTTCTTTCTTATATTACTTAATTTGAGGGACATTTGTTTTTCTTCATCAAGGGGACATTGAAACTAGGAGAATTTCATACAAACATCATTAAAACTTAAAATTAGGAGACAGGAACTATCTTTATGTATGGGTTTAAGTAATAATTGCTAACATGCTAAGTGTCTGGTACATAATTGTAGTTTGTATCTAATGTCTCACTTCACCCTCACAACAACCTATTGTTAATTCCATTTTTAATTGAAGAAAGTAATTTAGCCAAGATGGCATATCCAGTAAGTGGCTGAACAAGAAGCTACATGTGACTTCAATAGAATGTTCTGCTTTCTCTAGACTAGAGAAATATTACCACCTCAATTTATTATAATGTTGCTGTGATGCTATAAATCACAGCTAAAACTACTGTTCTCTTCAAAACTAAACAGAGATGGGTGTAAGATGTGATACATGGAATTTGATGATAATTAATTTAGATAGTAAACAAGGAGCTTCTTGGCTAAATTTTTCCTAATCTTAGGGCCCTTTTCAATCACCTAAAAGATTGGGTTGATTAGGCAACTTTTCCCTTTCAAAAATGAAATTCCTAGGTTGGGGTTTTTTAACCTTTCTTCTTATCTGTCACCTTATGACTGGTAAGAATAAAAGTATATGACAACTAGTTGGTAAAGGTATATAATTTAGATATTGAGATCTCATTAGGTTTTATCATGTGAATTTGCTCATTGTCATTAAAAAAAAGTGTCAAATAGTGGTTTCTACTTTCGATAGAGTGCAGAATCTCTGGGTTCATAGTCTCACATCTGTTCAGCCATGTGACAGTACAGACTACTCAGTTCACTGTGATATTGAACTCTACTCATTTCTAAGGAATCTCACCTTTCCTTTGCTTGCAGCACACACCTGAACTAGAGCACAGGAAAATAGGGGCCCACAGCCTGTCTTTGGCATGCTTTTAACTCCTCCAGCTGGGGAGGCATGGTTGAGGAGTTTAAGAGCCTTTGGGTGATGCCATACTGCTGGTGGGCATCCACCTGGGCCAGTGGTCAGTCAGCAAACTGACTTGAGAGCCATATACAGCTCTGAAGTAACATTGAAAACATTTGAAAGTTATTATTTCAGATCCCGGTAATTTCATTTATTTGGAAAAACATACTTAAGGCTCTTGAGCGATTTTAAACCTGTTAGGAGGGTCAGGATTGACTCTTTGGTCTCAGGAGTTTGCTGACCCTTGACCTAGGCCTAAAGGGCTTGAGTCTGAGAATGTTCGGTTCTGGATTTTTTCATGGGTGTCTCATTAGTGTGCCTGATTTCTTTCCAACCCCTTTATTGTGGCACAGACAGCTAATTTTCATTTATCGCAGGCATTAGGGAAGGCAATACTTTCCCCTGCCCCATCCATCCCCGTAGACCCTAATGTAGAGAACGGTCAGTTCTGTCAATGAGACAGGATTAATGGAGGGCGTGTTTTATCTAGTGCTTCTCGTTGTAGACACCAGGCCCTCTACTGTCGCGTGACCCCACTCTTAGCAACCTTTAAGGGCAGAGTAGAGCTGTCCCTTTGGCAGCAGATAGCCTCACTGTGCTCCCTCAAAGCTCTGGTGAGGCCAAACACTGAATTTGTGGTTAGCAGCTCAATGCAAAACCCACGATGTCACCCGAGCTTTTTGAGACACAGAAGTGCTAAGAATTGGAGATGGCGGAAGAGAGGCACCACGCCATGTGAAGATTGCCCAGAAGCAGTTCAGAAGACATAAGAATTTTCTTACAGAATGGTGAATGAAAGACACACAAAATTCCTTAAATAAGGTTTACTTTACATAAAAGAATGTTCCCAGAGAAACAACAAAGTGAAAAAGCCTTCCCGAAGGCCAGCAACCTGAATTTGGACTTACAGTCGCATTTGACTCCACACCCAATAACAACAATCTAAAGTTTGAAACACTCTATGGACCAATAAAATATATCGATAGCTGAATTTGGCCTTTAAGGCTCTAGTTAAACTTTTTAAGCCATTCCAGGCATTCTGCCCTAATATGAAAATATGTATTTTTCTTTAAGAATTTCAGATTAGTGAGGTGTTGCTTTAAGTATGAAGTAATAAGTTTGGATCACAATGTGATTTCCTGGTTCTGGTTACTCCACTTACTTGTTCTTGTCCCCCAGGAATGTTTTTATCCTTAGGCGAGGGAATATTATTCTAGCATTTAATTTTTTTGACAATCATTTATAAATGTCAAATTAATTTACCACAAGACTGCGTTTGTGCCCCTGCTGCTCAGACTTGTAGGCAGACCAGGAGCTTTCAGCCTGCCCCCCCATTCTCTAGTTACTGATCCAAGTGATTGTCAAATAGGAAACACTGATAATGGCACAGTGCTCGCAAATGTTACTACAGAGCTCTGCTTTTATTTTAATTCTTTAAACATTTTTCAGTTAGTAAATGCTCGTTATTTCTATTTCAAGATGTCCAGCTGAAGAACAATCTTCTGTGAGCTCCAACATATATACGAACTTGAAACAGACCACTACACAGAGAAATGCCAAGGATACAAGTAGAGAAATAAAAGACCAGTTCATCATTGTGAGTACTTACGAAATCACCACCTTCTGTGTGTCTCTCACATGTGGAAGATTAACTCAGACATGTGTCTAAACATTCATTGTTAGCATAGGTTAGACATTCTGAGTTTTGTTTATGTGAGTTTAAAGTAAGTCAGTATTGGAGAATGTTAGTATTTAAGTAAAATGCTAATAAGTGAGTTATCTCCTGTAATAAAGATGATTTTTCATCAACAAAAAATTAATGAGAATACTTATACTGTCTTGGACATTGGCTTGGCAAACTACAGGTAGGGGCCAATTCTGACCCAGGAGCTGGGAGCTAAAAGGACTTATTGCATAACATTGTTGTTTTTTAAGGCTTGGAAAAAGAAGCTACAAAGCCTATGATACTTATAAATATAAACTATAGGAAAGTTTTAGAACCACTATATAATGAGTCTGACGAATCTCTCATTTTTGTTTCTCACCATTGAGTCTATTTATATATGGCAACCCATATGTGCATGGTAAAACTGCTCCGTGACTCACTCATGCCATCAAGTTGATTCTGACTCACAGTGGCCCCAGTGGAGAGAGTTGCACTGCTCATTTGAGTTTCTAGGATTTTAAATCTTGTGAAAGGAGTCTCATTTTTCTCTGAGTGGCTGGTCGGTTCAAGTCATGTCCTTGGGTTTAACAGGCTCAATGTGTGGCCACCGAGGCAAGCAGATCACCAGACTTACCTTGTGGGTTACCTCAGAGTCGGTCTGAGCCACCAACTGCTAATAGTTGAACACTTAACCATTTGCACATTCCAGGAACTCCTTACAGTGAGGCTGGAAACCAAACTAAACTCACAGTAGAAGAGAACTAAGCACTTCATTTTTGCCTTTTCTCTAAGAAATAAGGCTTTTTTAAAAAGATTGATCATCAAATAACTTGATAAGAAAGTTCCATAATTTCTCCTATGTATAGTTTTGATTTTATCTTATTCTTTGTAAGAGCTATGGATCTTACAAAAGAATCTTGTTTTCACACTGCCCACTCAAAAATAAAATTCCATTTATTGCATTCTGAGGCCTCTTCCTATTCCATTTCCATTTTGGTACGAGGATAGAAAGACAGGATTTCATTTAAGCCAACACTGAGAAAAGTGAGAAATATGAAATGTGAACAAATGGTTTTCCTGACCTAAATTTATCGCCATTTGTGATGTTTAGATGCAATTTTTTTCACCACCCCCAATTACAGGATGCAGGTCAGAAACATTTTGGCGCTACTATGTGTAGGTCTTGTGGCATGATTTATACTGCTTCCAACCCTGAGGATGAAATGCAGCATGTTCATTATCATCAGAGATTTCTGGAAGGAATCAAATATACAGTAAGTCAGAAGATAATCTTCCAGCATGTCCTGAAAGTTCAAGTGCTTTTTTAAAATTCTAACTCCTTGTTTGAACTGTATGACAGTTTATAAAGCAGATCAGTTTTTCTATTCAGCACTTTCTACATGTCATTAATTATGCAGTACCTATCTTGTAATATCACTTATCCCACTTTTCCCCTCTGACTTCCATCTCTCTTCCTTTCTTAACTCTTCTGAACTTTGTTCCTGGGTAAATGCTGCCCTTTTGATATCAAATGGTTCATTATTCTAATGTGTGCAGACTTCCCTAGTGTTACTGTTCTTTTTGTACATACTCTTTAACGAAATGTTGAACAGTGAGCACCAGTTTGTGTCTAGTTTCTTTTTTTTTTCTCTAGTTTCTTTTTTTATTATGTGTTGGTTCGTCTACAAATACTCTATCCGCTGTAGTTTTCTTGCCCTTTGTATTTGGAAATGACTGTAGTGCTGTATCAAACTTTTTGTCCTAGTTAAAGAGAAATATTGGCCTAGATTGAGTAAACATTCTGTATTCTTGTCTCCTTCTCTAACCTCCCGACCAAAATGTAGCAGCAAAATATATGTCTTAAAGACTTAAGGAAACCTTGCCCAGCTGTAGTTTGTTGTTGTTGTTTTTTATAGAAAACTATAGGAAATTGTATGCATTTCCTACTGTACGATTACATTTCCAGACTCTTCTATCAGAAAAAAAAGTCTCACCTCTCTATCAAGCACCAATCTCATCGAAACATATTCTATCATTGGCTTATGTTTAAGATTGTACGTGCTACTTAAATGCTTCCCCTCCCTCCTCCCCTTTTATTGCAAGAGTTCGGGACCTCATAGTATTAGTATTTTTTGCCTGGAGTGTCAAATCAGCTTCCTTACTGGTCCCCCATAAAAAATTTCCTAAAGCACAGGTCTAGTGTGAGTTTACATGCATAAAGTTCCCACCAACCCTTAAAACCAGGTCTTCCTTAACCTGCTTTTAGTGTGCATACATGTGTGCATGGGTGTGTATGAAAGAGAGAGTGTGTGTGTGTGTGTGTGTTACTCTCTTGTCCTCTCTGATTTGGTCTGTATACATAAACCAATGTTTTAAGATACAAATAAGATCCTGCCATGGTTTGCTTTCAATTTCACAGCTTCTTGTTGCATTTAAAATAAACCTAAATACTATGACAAACAATCCTTTGACAGTCTGCTCCCTACCCACATATCATTTCATCTCACCTCATGATCTATTCCCATTTGGCTATTATGTATATTAGTTGCTTTCTTTAGTTTATGGGGACAAGACTGATTTATGTTTTATTTATTGACATAGCTACTAATGTAATATTAGAGTTCTATATTCTCTGTTCTCCTTTTCAAGGTTTTTAAGTTTTATTGGCACATAATCCACATCATACAATTCACTAATTCAGTCATATCAAGAAGAGTTGTAAAAAATTATTACCACAATCAATTTTAGAGCATTTTCTTCTTTCTTGTACTTATTTTGTTATTAGCTCTCAATTTCCCCTCAACTTCCCCTGCCATGTCCCCAGGAAACCATTAATTTAGTTACTGTCTCCCAATGCTTTTATGGGGGGGGGGGTCTTATAGCTCTATAACATTCAATACATCATTTGAATCAAGCATATTTGTACACATGTTACCATCTTCATTTCCAAATATTTTCTACTTGAGCCCTTGGTATAAGCTCTTTCCCCCTCCTTTTTTTTTTTTAAATCATTTTATTGGGGGCTCATAAAACTCCCATCACGATCATACATACATCAATTGTATGCAGACCACATTTGCACACTTGTTGCCATCATCACTCTCCAGCTTCATTTCTTTTTTTACAGGCCTAATTATAAAATTACCTTTTTATCCCTTTAAACTTTACCTGGCTTTTTTCTTTTTTCATTTCCTTTGGCAGGGTTGGAAGAAAGAACGTGTAGTAGCCCAGTTTTGGGATGGAAAAATTGTATTAGTCTTGCCACATGATCCAAATTATGCTATCAGAAAGGTATAGAACATTCTCTTCTTTTTTTTTTTTTTAATCTTACTCTCCCCCAAACTCCCCAAGAAATTAGTCTATGTTAAAATGTCAGATGCCGGACTGCGGGCCACTGGGACGGAGGTTCAATTCCAGCAGTGGGGCTGGGCCTCCTACTCCCACCACCGAGAGCAGTGATGCCCCCCAAAAAAAATGTCAGATGCCAGTGCTAATTGGATCCTCTTTGTTTCATGTAAGACTGATCTTAGAAGTTCCTGTGAAAAAGAACATAAAATTACAAGACAAACCCAGGAATATTCAGGTGTTGAGTAAAGAAAGCAGTTAAGACTATAGTTTATCTTTTACCTTTATTTTCCGTTTGTGAAAGATAAGTTAAGCTTCTTAGTGTGAAGAATTTAATGACTCCGAGCTTGTTTCTAATGTTGTTGCTGGTTGTACTTGGGTTAGGTGTTTGAGTCATCCTCGACAGTGAATGAACTGTAGCAGTTGTTTTGGTGATTTCTATTCTTTATTACACCCAGGATTCTGAATTTCTTTTTGCTGAAAATTATCTCTTAAAGCCAATCCTTAAAACTATTTCCAAAATGGTAGGTGCATGCATCAATAGTGAAATAAAATGGGACAATATACAAATTTAGGAAATGCAGCTAAAAGAGGCAAGTATTATAGTAGTCAAATTATTTGCCAATAATATGTATGCATGCATGTGTGCTTTTACACATAAAATGAAGGGGTTTCAGAAAGTTGGTGTGAAAATCTTGTTATATTTCATTCAATTTTTCCATACTTTTTGAAAGCTTCACCCCCCTCACTGTGTGTGTATACTATTTGCATATAATTTCCATCGTGATTTTTTTCCCATTTTGGTTTTTAAAAACAACTCACCTCTTGGTTTTTAACACTAATAGGTAGAAGATGTTCAAGAACTCGTTGATAATGAATTAGGATTCCATCAAGTTATTCCCATGTGTCCAAACAAGACAAAAACTTTTCTCTTTATATCTGATGAAAAGAAAGTCGTTGGGTGTTTAATTGCAGAGCCCATCAAACAGGTATGGTATTTGTCTTTTAAATTATTGACGTGGTTTTCAGCAAAATAAAGTAGGTGGAGAAGTCACAATACTCATTTAAGACTGCTGCAATTAATTTTTTTCCTACGAAAATATCCTTGACTACATAGATAGTTGAAGTAATTTATTTTTATTATGTTGCCCTTTGTAAGTAATTAAGTGAGAACATCTGATGTGTATTTGCTAATTTACATATCTGGACTGTAAAATAGAGTTTTAAGTCAATACATCATTAGAACCAAACTATTGACCATGTTGCTTAGTGGCAATTAATACAATGCTGCATCAAACAGTTTGTGGAGAAGTTCTGTTATCTTTTCATTGCATTTGTACATGAACATTTTTGAACCGCCTTGTATATTTGGCAAAATAGCCACTAATTGCTCCTTAGTTAGGATCTTCTGTACTTTATTTGCATGATTCCACCCAGTCATTTGGTGGGAGTTACAAAAAGAACCATATTGAGTCATTGTCACTTCACTGCACTGCCATATTGCAACACTGCATAACTGTCAACTCACTGAGAATCGTGACGCAGCCAAGTCAGCACAAATTTGGGGAGGGAGAGTGACGGACACAATGCAATCCATGAAAATATGTTAGAAAACTCTTCATGTCATCAAATTCTTTAGATCAGCAGTTCTCAACCTGTGAGTCGCAACCCCTTTGGAAGTCAAATGTCCCGATTCATAACTACAGTAAAATTACAGTTGGGAAGTAGCCACGAAAATATTATGGTTGGGGAGGCCACCACACCATGAACTGTTTTAAAGGGTTGAGGCATTTCTTGAGAACCAGTTTTAGATTACTACAAAGGAGCTTGGTGGATTAGTAGATTGCTACCCACACAGTCAACTTCGAACCCACCTACCTTTCTGTGTGAAGAAAGGTGTGTGTATCTGTCCCTGTAAAGACATTTACAGCATCAGAACCCTAAAAGGAAGTTCTACTCTGTTCTATTAGGTCACTGTACGTCAGAATTGACTTCGTCGTGAGTTTAGGTTATAGCAAACTTTTTGGGACAGAGTGAATAGAAGTTCATGTACTGTATTAAAAATATCTTATTTTTTTTAAATGATAAAGTAGGGAACTTCTGAAATGTATGGAATGAACTAGAATGTAGTAAAACCCAAGGAGTCCGCATGGGTCTGCTAACCACAAAGCTAGTAATTCAAACCCAGCTATGCTGAGGGAGAAAGATAAGGCGTTATACTCCTGTAAAGGTTTTCTGTCTTGAAAGCCCACAGGAGCAATTCTGTTGTGTTCTATATAGTTGATGTGAGATGGAAATGACTTGATGGCAATGAAGTCCAAGTTTGTGCATTCCTTAAGCTTGTGACTGTAAAAAGACAGGAATTGTTAAATGTGAACATTTTTCAGTAGAGATATAAGGTTAATTTTACATGCACAAGTTTTGTTTAAGAAATATTTTTGTTTCTTAAGAAATGTGAATTTATTTGTGCTGTTACTCATAAATACTTCTGTACCCATTGTAGGCTTTTCGTGTTCTATCTGAACCAAGTGACCCAGAATCCTCAAGCTCTAAAGAATGTCACAGGGCTTGGCAGTGTTCAGATGTACCACAACCTGCAGTCTGTGGGATCAGTAGAATCTGGGTCTTCAGACCACAGAGAAGAAAACGCATTGCAAGACGATTAGTAGATACTCTCAGGTAAAACATAAAATAGAGTTAAACCCATGTTACCTTTCCTAGAACCTCACCCGCATAGATATGATGATGGGAATAGACATAGCCATATAAGTGCCATTAAAGTGAAGTTAAATAAATATTGGCATTGGAAAAAAGAGATAGTGGATACGTTGGCCCTAGGGTGCAACATTCCAGTCTGAGGCAGTACTTTCCCAACTGTCAATAGTGAAAGGTTATCCAAATGACACCAACATTTTACAAAATAAGAGTGATTTATTAGAACTAAGCCAAAATAGAAAATAGAAGCCACATTTTTATTATATTTAGCAAAGTTTGGAATTCAGTTAAGTAAAATCAAAATTTTGATGTAAAGTATGTTTTAAAAGGAGTTACAGAAAATGTATATATGTTCAAGTGTGTAACTAGGTAATTAAAAGACTTGCAATGATTCATAACTTTTCCTCATTTAATTAACATAAAATAAGCAAGTTAGTGCACATAGTGGGAAATGTTTGCAAATCATTTATCTAGTAAGTGCTGGGCATTTGTAAAGAACTATAACACAATAGTAAATAGACATAACCCAGTTTTAAAATAGGAAATAATTTGATCACTATTTCTTCATGGGAAATATTTAAATGACCAACAAGCACATGAAAAGACAGTATTATTGGCACCATTATATGGGGCAACCTCTCCTCACCACCCCCCTCCCACTCCCCCGCCTCTGCCCGCCAAGAAAAAAAAGGAAAAAACCTGTTAGGCAGAGCTGTCATAGTACACATTTTTTCTGTCAGGTGAGCATCCAACAACTCACTCTGCATTGGTGTGTCCAGCGGCATTACCTGAAAAGGTTCTCTCCAGTCACAATGAATTCTTTTTGTAACAGCAATTTCATTTGAACCTCATTTTTTTTGATGACCACATTAAGAAAGCAGCACGTGGCTGTGAAGTTCTGTTTCTTACTTGGGGAAAATGCTGCAGAAACTGTTGTGATGGTGAACACAAGGATAGCACAATGGGGGAAAAAATCGAGTATACCAGTGTTTTTCTCATTTCTAAAAAGGTGATTGATGATAACCCTCATTCTGGATGTCCATCAACTTCCTGAGTGGATGAAAATGTTGACTTGTAGTGCATTTCGAGTTCTTTCCACCAGAGCAGACTGTTATCAAACCTTCGATTTAGAGGTTCTGAAAACATTGCCTAAGAGCGTGCCACCAAAACAGCCTGATTTGTGGTAGATGGGGGACTGGTTCCAAGAATGGAATTGCAGATATGATAAATGTATTAGTGTAAATGGAGAGTTCTTTGCAGGTGATAAGGTTATTTTGTAAAAAAAAATTTAAACACATAGCTTTGGTGAAAAAAATTCCGGTTGTTTTGGAGAGTGCATCTGATATATCGGGGAGTGGCAACTCAAAAACAGTTGAGTCTATCCCAACTCATCGTGATGTGATAGGAGAGAGTAGAATGGTCTCCTCAGGTTCCCAAGGCTGTAAATTGTTGAGAAGGACGGCCACCTTTTTCTTCGGCAGAGCTATGCAAATCTATTGCTCTTTTAGTTAGCAGCCAGTGCTTATCCACTGTTCAAACAGGGCTCCTGCATGTGCACACACTAAAATGTCTCTAGTCTAAAAATAGCAAATGTTGTCAAAAATCTGGAGAAAATAGAACTCCTCCTATACATTGCTAGGGGAAATATAAAATGGTTCAGCCACTGCTTGGACAATCAGGCAGGTCATCAAAAAGTTCAACAGTGACAAGGTAGGTCAGGACTAATGAGGTGGAGGTTTTTCGAGGTGGGGTGGCAGCAAAGATAGTGAGAACATTCTAGAATCACTTAGTGATAATACTTAGACAATATGATTATACTAAGCATCACTAAGTTACATATTTTCCACTTTATAGTCCTATGCTGATACTTGAAACCAGCACCATTAACTGCTATTTAAAGTTTCTAATGTGAAAACACATTTGTCACTTGCTTGTTGGCATACCATCTCTAAATCTGATGGATGACTTTCAGAGCACTTGCTCTGGACAGCTTGCCAACCAATCCCAGTCCAAACGCCATCCTCCTAGGAGCACTCACCTTGAATGAACACCAAGATTAGTCACGGGCTGTAATTCCTGTCCCTCACATGTAACTTAAAAAGGGGATTGATGTGGAATAGAACAAGAACATAGCAGAACAACAATGGGAGCAAAGTCACAAAGCCCCTGAAGAACCCTGGAAATAGACTTCAGAGGACGGGCAGTGCCTGGAGCCTGCCAGACCAGTGGAGAGATAATCATAAAGGCCCGCGGACAGACCTGGGACAAGTTAGAGCATTTCTGTTTGTTTCTTATTGCTGTTATTGCTTCTCAGTTGGTTGGTGTTTTCATTTTATCTTTTTTGTTAGGGGTGTTGGGGGTGAGAAAACAAGGTCATGGAGAGGGGAGCAACTAGGGATCTAAAATCAACAGTGAGTGAGGCATAGTGTTCCTGGTAATGGTGGAGGAGCCATAATCCAGCCGGGAGAAATTACTGTGGCAGATGAGGTGTGAACGTGATTGTAGAACAAGAGGAAGATAAAGGAAAGAGAGGAAAGAACTCGGAAGCCAAAGTATTCACAGAGGTGTAAACAGAGGTGTGCATCTGTAAATACATTATGCATAAAAATAGGGGGATTGGCCTGTGTACATATATTTATATGGCAATACATTTGAGACAGTCAGCAAACTCTGTGCCTCTATGTAAGTTTTCCAAGACAAAAATACATTGTTCTAATAATGTGGCACTGGGCGATGCCCACCACCCCAACACACTTGGTGAAGACAAACTGGGTACATAAGCAGATGCGAAGGAAGAAGGTCGTGACTGACTATTAAAAGTTAGAGTCTGGAGTTTAAAAGCTTGAAGCCAAACAAGTGCCATCCAACAAGGAAGCATCAAAGCCCGCATGGAAGGAGCACCCCAGCTTGTGTGATCATGAGGTATCAACAGGAACGCACATCAGAAGTTCAAAAATACCTCACTGGGCTGTCAGGGGAGAGGTTAAGGTGGAGACCCAGAGCCCATCCATGGATGGATGTTCATGTGCTGCAGGAAGGAGAAAATGCACCCAGGGAGCAGTTTACACCAAAGAAATACAACACTCCTCTGGTTCTTTAACCCACCCCACTATTATAATCGCAGTCCTTACAAATTCTGCTAAACAGGTGTACATATAGTGGTAGAGACGAGAGCTTTCAGTACATGAAATTCAGGAAGGACAAATTCTCTGAGAGTCAGTAATGGGAATAATGATTCCGGGAGGGGAGGGGAGGGCGTGTAGGGCAGAGGCAGTGGGTGGGGGAGAACGCATCGCAATGATGGCAGAGTAACCCCTCTTGAGGGGGACGAACACCAGGAAAACTGAAGGGATACTATGTAAAAAATACGTACTATTTCTAAGAGGTGGTGGGGTAGGGAGGGGAAAAGTTTACATCGAAGGGTTCAAGAAAGATAATGTTTAGGAATTGTTGACACAAACGATTGTACATGTCTGCGTGATATAATTGGTGTATCAATTGTTACAATATTTGTAAGAGTCCCTAATAAAATGGTTTCTTTAAAAGGGAACGAGGGGAGTTGAGAGAAATGTGTCCATAAAAATCTGGGTCTGATTGGCAATGTTACCTCATATTTGACTCATTACTATGAAGTACCTCAGTACCTCATGTCAGATATATGGTAAGTGTAGTGTAGTTACCATATATACTGGAGTATAAGCCCACTCAATATCAGCTGACGCACCAAATTTTACCACAAAGACTGCATTTAAAATGTGCTTTCAAAACTTGGCTTTTATACGAGTGTATATGGTAGTTGCCTCTGCCTCCCCCATACTTTTCTGGACTTTAATTTCTTCATCTATAAAGTGATTATCATTAGATTACCATCTCTAATAGGGCATTTCAATCACTCTTGTGTATTATAATTAGTATTAAAGAAAAATTGATATTTGGATTGCTTTAAAATAAAGTCTGGGGCTGAGCCCCGGTGGCGTAGTGGTTGTGCACGGTACTGCAGCCCACTGGGACGGAGGTTCAATTCCAGCAGTGGGGCTGGGCCTCCTACTCCCACTGCCGGAGAGCCGTGATGCCCCCCCAAAAAAATAAAATAAAGTTTGCTGCTGTTTAAGGAAACCTTGTAACATACTAGTTATGGGTTGGACAGCTAACCACAAGATGAGGGGGTTACTCCTACCAGTAACTCTGAGAGAGCACACAAAATTCTGTACCTACAAATTGTACAGGCTCAGAATCCCATAAGGGCAGTTCTCTGTCCTACAGCGTTGCTATGAGTCTCAATCCGCTCTCATCAAAGACAGTGTAAGTAAATGAAATATTTAATCAGAATTTTAAGTTGGCTCCAATGGTTAAGTCATTTTTTTCCCTTGTCTTTTAGGAATTGCTTCATGTTTGGCTGTTTTCTCCGCACTGATGAAATTGCATTTTCTGACCCTACTCCAGATGGCAAATTATTTGCAACCAAGTACTGCAACACCCCAAATTTTCTTGTGTACAATTTTAATAGCTAAGGCCAACTCCCATATGAAACAGTTATTGTGTGGATTAGTACAGACAGCCCTGTGTCACACAATAGGAACCATTTCACAATATTAAGACAAAGTAATATATCACCCTCTAGAGATAGGAATTAAGAAGTCACATCAAAGATTATCTGGAGAGCCAAAGGAAGGAAAAGTTTCAGATATTATATATATTGATAAGTAGCCTGAGCCCTTAATTATGAAACTTAGTGTCTATAACAAGAAAATTACTTGTTCCTTGAAAAACAGTTGTTTCCTACTTAAATGTGATCACTTAATTTTTATAAAGTACACTTTGAATATGGAATGTTTCGGGCTGCTCAAGTTATAAAGCCAGATTTAAACCCAGGCAATTACTTTTCAAGCCCACATTTATTAGTAATTCCTGAATACCATATATAAAATTCTTGCTTTCATTTGGCTGCAGGAACTCGATTTGAATGTATTTTTAGAAAGTGTTTTATAATAAATGAGAAAGATACCTATGTCCTTGTGTGTAGAATTTTATATTAATGTTTGAATCTCTTGCAGTCATCAAGTTTAATTAGAATTAAAACTTAGTAATTGCACTATTGACATTTCATTATTCTGTGAAAATGCTAGTTGGGCCACTTTAGAGAACCTGTTAACTAGTAATTTATATTATTAACAGAATTAATGATATTATTTGATTCTTTTGCTTATTTTAAATAACACATTGTTTTCAAACATGTGGCAAAATTCCTGACAAAAATGTATATTTGATAGAATCAAAGTTAATAAATATATCTTCACCATGAGCCAGAGATTATGATGATACTAGGTAGTCTAATGATATGCACATCTTTCTACTATGCTTCAAAAAGAATAATTCAGATTATTTGGATTCTAAAGAAATCACTGATACCTGGAAATGAAACTCTTAAAAATTAGGTCAGTACTGTTTGTGCAAGGTTCTAACTGTATGGAATCTATTACTCTGCTTTTAAATGAACATGGGTTCAAAATGTAAAAGTTCAGTTTTAGAAAAGTTCAAAGGTGTGCTTTTAAATGCACATTTTATTGATATTTTCTGCATTGCTGCTTGTTTAAAGTATTTTATTTAAAATTTTTATTAACATTATTTTGCCTAATGCTTTTCTGATTAAGCAATTAAAGTCCTTTTCAATGTTCTGTTTGTTTATTCTCATACAGAATGCCCATTTTTTGTGTGACTTTTTGTGATCACCGAAAGATGGGTACATTCACTCCTCATACCTTCAGATCATATAGAAATAGACACTGCCACACGAGTCTCCTTTGGATATCGTGTAGATTACTTTGGGTTAGCTAAACAAAGCTTTCCAGCATGCCTCACACTTCGCTGTCTTAGACATAAGCTTATTACTTTTTAATGATAAGTGCTGCCAGATTGGTTCCAGCTCACAGCAATTCCCTGTAGAATAGAACTTGTCCTGCACCATCTTCACAGTGGCTGTGAAGTGGCTTCACAGCTGCCAAATTTGAACCCATTGTTGCAACAACTGTCTTGGTGTCAAAACAGGCTCATTCCATCAATTCAATACCACCAATTCATAGGGACCCTCTTTAACCACAGAACTGGCCTATGGGTTTTGTTTTTTCCCCCTTAAGTCATTTTACTGGGGGCTCATTGCAACTCTTATCACAATCCATACATCCATCCCTTATGTCAAGTACATTTGTTGCCATTATCATTCTCAGAACACTTGATTTTTACTTGAGCCCTTGGTATCAGCTCCTCATTTTTCCCCTTCCCTCTCT
>PVJH01030285.1:0-15000 GCA_004026705.1 Nesogale talazaci
GGGGGGGGGGGCGCGCATCACTGCTCTCCAGTGGTGGGAGTAGGAGGCCCAGCCCCACTGCTGGAATTGAACCTCCGTCCCAGTGGGCCGCAGTCCTGCGCACAACCACTATGCCACCGGGGCTTTTTCTTAGCCCTTTTTCTTAGCCTCTTCTAATGGTCTATCCATCCTTATTGCCTCTGAATTTTTATTACTCCACTAAAAGTCAAGTATTTTACCCTGTAGCAACTTAACAAACTGAACGTGCCTCCCTCTAAGCATAATCGGGAGGGAGTCTGATGGGCCCCAGTATAAGACTTTCCCTGGGGACTCCCAGAAAGGAGCTCCTGGGCTGCCCCACCCATTTCTTAGCGAAGTTCCTTGGGGATCGATCACACGTTTCCAAATCAGTGTCACTCTTGCATCAGCTGCTTTGCCAGTTTTCTTGGCTTCTCCGTCTGTGGACAGGGAGAAGAGCAGCCACTGCCACGCGGGTCCCCGCTCCGTCCCTGCCTGTCACCCATAGATGGGTGTTTGTAGCTGTGTCTAGAAAGGAGACCCTGCTTCTGCATGCCACTTTGTCAGGGCTCCCAGTGGGACTTCATGTGCAGAAGAAGCCTCCTACCCCAGACCCTCAGCGTGGCTGCTTGTTCCAGAGGGCATTGGCCCTCTAGTTCTCCAGTGCTGTGCTGGCAGTAATAGCTCAGGAAGATGACTCATAAGCGACCTGTTTCCTGGCTGATAAGAAGCTCTGGAGGAAGGTCTCTGTCTCTTCCGGACTTCTGTTCCTGGACAGTCTTCATGTGGCCTGGCCTCCGTCTTTCCCATCTTGTTTAATCTCTTGTTTCTCCAATGAAATTGATTCCGAGAGCAGAAGTGTTCTCAGAGTGGGTTTCTGAGACTGGATCTTTTGGGGAATGGAAAGCTTCTTAGGGTTTGTAATGGAGAATTTGGGGAGGGCACAGTCAAGTCCGTCTGTGACGTTCCACCCTCTGCCCTCCCCTCCCCTGAGAATGTGCAGAGTGCATTCAGCCATTCTGTCAGCGCCACCCACCATCAGTCCAGGCGTCGGGCAAGTGTGACTCCTGGGTCAGGTGCAGCTCTTTGGGTATGTATGTGTGACTGATGTAAACTGAAAATAAAACTGTCACAGTCTCACGTAGAAAAAATTTCAGGATTTTATTTGGGTGATGATGAATTGTTGTAAAGATACATGTCTGACTATGGAATAATTTTTAGATTGTTGTAAGGGACAGAATTAGCTCTTCCGCCCCTAAAGTTTACCGACCCCTGATCTAGTCCATACTATGTCACCGTTACCCTCAAGGACAGTCATTTCTGAGGCTGTAATGCTTTTTTTTTTTTTTAAATCATTTTATGGGGGCTCGTACAACTCTTAGCACAATCCATATATCCATCTGTGTTAAGCATATTCGTACATTTGCTGCCATTATCATTCTTTTTTTTTCCTGTGGCATCACTGCCCTGGTGGGAGTAGCAAGTCCAGCTGAAGAGTTGCTGCTGGATTTGAACCGTCAACCCTGTGGGCCGCAGTCCTGCAAACTACCACTAAGCCACCAGGGCTCAGCCGCCATCATCATTCTTAGAACATTTTCTTTCTACTTGAACCCTTGGTATCAGCGCCTCATTTTCCCCCTCCTTCCCCACCCACCCCCCATGAACCCTTGATGATTTATAAATTGTTATTATTTTGTCATGTCCTACACTGCCCAATGAGGCTGTAAATCTATACAAAAGCAAAGAGCCTCGTCTTTCTCCCCTGGAGCAGCCAACTCTGAGGTTAGGTCCCAATACTTAATCAACAGAGCTACTTGAGGCTCCTTTTGAATCAGCCTCAAAGGCTTAAATCTTAGCCGGATCATCTAAATCAAATATGGGTGAGACCTTAAAGACATTCCATATCAAAATATATATATTTTAATTCCTTATCAGGGCAAAATTCTTTAGCCATGAACCTAAGAAATCAAGACTGCAAGTTACCCATTTCCAAATTATAGCAGTGGAACTAGCTCAAGGTAGATACCTTATAAACGGGAGACCGTGGAAGGAAAGGGATAGCAAACCCCAAGCAAGTCCAAAACCAGCAGAACAAATTATATTAGTCCTTCATTAAGGACCTTGAAGTAACCTTGTTCCCTGATAGCATCCGGCCAACTGAACCCACTCTAGACTGAGGGGAGGTCCCTGGCTCTCAGTCTTCATCCCTACCTTCCAGGCCTTCTGATGTAGCAGCTCTGATCTTAGTCTTCGGCGGCCCCATCCTCCTCTTGAGTGGTGACCTCCTCGCTTGGTGCCAGCTGGCCTGTTGCTCACGGCAGCTAGAGCATGCCACACTCCAGAACCCCATCGGCCACAATCCAACTGAGACGTGCAAGACTATACCCCCACCCCACCCCCCTTTGGATCTGCAAGCTGCTCCAGGGCTGGCCCTTTTGGAGGAGGAAAAGGTGGATTTGAACACAGGCCTACCTAGAAGTGGATCAAAATAACCCTGGGCAACACTCCTCCTCTCCTCACCAGTGTCTTCTGTAAATGGTGCGCCGCAGTGAAAGTGGTCTCTTCACCGTGCTCGGGTATCTTTCCTCGTGGCTCCAGCAGCCCTGTCAGCCTTGAACAGCACCATAGAAAGGCAGGCTTTTCTGAGATGCTCACGTTTTCTGGTGTCCTGGGCCCATAGCAAGTCAGCCTGTCCGGCTCCGGTTCACTGACCAGCCCCAGGCCCGAGTCACAGGGCAGTGGAGACAACCATCATGGTGTCTGATGAATCAGACCCTGACCTGGGCCAAAGGAGGTATCCTGAAAATCCTTCCCTGTGCATTTTGTCAGGTGCCACCGAGTCGGCTCTGACTCCAGCACCTCGTGTCCAACAGAACCAGACAGCGTGCAGTCCTGAGACCCCTCACGAATGTTCTGAGGTTGAACATTGAAGTAACAGGCATGGCTGCCACTAGGTCAATCCATCTGGTGGAGGGGCTGCCTCTTTCTTTTCTGCCTCTCAACTTCACGGAGCATAATGTCCTCGTCCAGGGACTGGTCACTCCTGGTCCCATGTCCAAAGGATGTCAGACCAGGTCACCCTCCTTGCTTACAAGGAGTGCCCTGGCTGTGCTCCCGGGACAGCTCGATTCATTCTTCTGGCCGGCGTGGTCCGCCGTGATCCACGCCTCCATCCTGCCTCCTTCATCGCCCACGTTCACATGCATGTGAAACCATGGAGAGACACCTTGGCCTGGGTCAGGTATACCGTGGTCCTCGGAGTGACAGCCATGTCCACAACCACTGGTGAATTAGGAAGTTTCAAGAAGGGTGACTGTGGGCAATGACGAGGCAACATGACTGACGTTCCTGGTCACGTTCAGGCTGCTGCTTGGTGGTGACGGGCCACAGAAATGAGGGTCCCTCCCAGCCTGCGATGGGGGCTGGCCATCGCCATGGGCCACATCCTCTGCAGGATCCCAGAGAGCTAGTCCTTGTCGCAGACCTCCTGTTAGCTTGGCGGGTGGCCTTTGAAGGGTCACTGTCCCTTCATGAGCGAGCATGGATCCAGCTGCCCTGCTGGTTAGCACAGTGAACTGAGAAGGGTAATAAATACCCCCAGTTATTAAAGTGCGTTACTTGCAATTTAGTATGATGTAATTATTTCTTCAATGGCCAAGAAGCATCTTTCAGCACAACAATGATTTATAATAAAAACTAGAAGTACTTGCAAACTCCTGGAATGGATAACTTTAAAAAAATTTTTGGCATCACTGCCCTCTGCTGGGAGTGGAAGGCCCAGCCTTGCTCCTGGAGAGCTGCTGCTGGATTTGAACCACCAAGCCAGTGGGCTGCAGTCCTGCACTCAACCACTATGCCACCAGGCTCAGCCCTTTTATTATTATTATTATTGAGAAATTTTTTTTTAAAGGAAAAGCAGGACTGAGCCCCAATGACGTAAGTGGTTGAATGCGGGACTGCAGCCCATGGGCTTGGCGGTTCAAATCCAGTGGCGGCTCTCAGGAGCAGCGCTGGGTAGCACCCACGACCACCAGAGGGCAGTGATGCCAAATAATAAATAAATATTTTAAAACAAACAGGGTGCCCCCTCCATAAAAAAAAAGAAAGAAAGTTAAGCAAAGGGAAAAGGTAATCTTTAAAATACTTAACAATCGTAAGAGAAATAGGAGTATTCTAACAAAAGTCTTTGGATTGCAAATTATAGATATGTATTACACTTGGGATTTTAAATTGAAATCTTACTACGGTTGACCTGACATATTTCAAAGAACTTAAGGCTCAAACATATGTTTCAACTCTATTACATTTGTGGAAAAGGAACAAAATTAAAGACCAAGGCTGAGCCCCGGTGGCGTAGTGGTTGTGCGTGGGACTGCGGCCTACTGGGATGGAGGTTCGATTCCAGCTCCACGGAGCAAAGGCTGGGCCTCCTACTCCCACCACCTGAGGGCAGTGATGCCTATTAAAAAAAAAAAACTACATTTAAATAAACCAAATTTTAGGTTGTTGGTGGGGTTGTCAATAAATTTTAGGTTTTTAAGTAGTATCCCTATGGGTACAAGCAGTTAGGCTAAAAAGTTAATCGTTCAAACCCATCCAGACACTGCCTTGCAAACAGACCAGGTCACAGGCCTGAAAACCCTGGGGGCAGTTCCACCCTGTCCCTGTGGGACTGTCAGAGTCAGAATCAACGGGGCACCACTAACAAGAGCCATTTACTTTCAGTAGCTTTAAAATGTTTAATGGTGATAAAGTACATGCAACCACGCCTGCCAGTTGAGTCATGTTTTAAGTATCCAATGACATAGCGTGTTGTGTAACAATCACCTCTGCTTTCCATTTCCAAACCATTTTCATCACCCCACCAGAAACGCAGTCCCCGGAGCCCTTCCAAAACAACACAGCTCCCATCACAGCCGTCGAGTGGATGCCGACTCACAGATAGCTTATAGGACAAGAACCTCTGTATAGAACCTCTGTAGGGATTTGAGACTAAATCTGTCTGGTGTTAGAAAGTCTCCTCAAAAAAAAAGAAAGAAAGAAAAAATGTCTCCTCTTTCCCCCTCTGTAGTGCCTAAGGCTAGGGTGACAGCCCTTTCCCCTCCCTCTTAGCTGTGGAGAGATTACTTGGATTGCATTCCTTTTTTAGGAGCTCCCCCTCCCCCCATATTTTCTATTCTTCAGTTGGTGGAATCCAGGGAGTTGGAACCCGAGGCTAAGTTGAGCTAGCTGTAATATTTTCTACTCAGAAAGGCACCTTAAAAACACATTAAAAAAAAAAACCCTTAAGAAAATAAAAACAAAACAGCCCCGCGCCTTTAAAAGGATGACAAGGTAGTAGCTTATGAACTGGACGGGATGGAAGTGAACCCAGAAGGGACCAGGATAATGGACTCCAGGGCTCAGGAAGAGAGAGCTGCGGTGGAAGTCAAGGGCAACTCCAATGTGAGCCTTGAAGCTTAAGAGACGGGAACGGGACTGGAGATATTAGAGAGTCCTTTCCGGTTGCGAGGAAGTCAAGGACTTGATAAGCCAAAGCCCTATTTTAAATGGATGGTGGTAGCTTTGGGCAATTCCAGGAGACTGTCACACAGCTGTCTGGGTCAATGGCGCCCCTTTCCCCTTCTGTAGTGCACAACCCACCACAGCCCTTCGAAACCCTCAGCAGAGGGGCAAACACACTCGCTGCCATTCCAGGCGGATGCCAAGTCAGAGAGACCCTGTGGGGGAGGTAGAACTCCTGTGCATTTCTGAGACTCTCAACCCCTGCCCCCCCACCATGACAAAGTTACTGACTTCAGCCATCTCCTGCCACAAGCAAAAGGATGGAATATCAAGAAAAGGTGAGCTTCAAGCCCCTTATATTTTTCTGGTCCACATACAGAATAAAGGTCTCATGGTGTGGGCTGTGAGCGTGGTCCATGTTCTCTTCAAATTCACAGGACAATGAAACGTGGTTACCTACCTCCAGGAAAAGGCTTGGACCTAATGGGGAGATGGGGGCAGGGAACGAACTTGCATCTTCCTTGCTCCCTCTGTGGCAACTTCATCCCACCATGAAGAAGGTGAGGGCCTTCCTCATGCCAGCAAGCCCTCTTCCCCGTGAGCACTGCTCGACCAGGACCCAGTCACCGCCATTTTCGACTTCTGCTGCCACTTATAAACTCTTTACTGGAGTGGAAAGTCCTGTCTTTCTGCCACGGAACGATTGGTGGCTTCGAACTGCTGACCTTGAGCTTCCAACCCCTAACCACCAGTGTTCCTTAATATGTGTTACACTATGTAGAAGCCCTAGGGGCTGAGCCCCGGTGGCGTCGTCCAGTGCGGAACTGCGGCCCACTGGCTTGTTGGTTCAAATCCAGCAGCAGCTCTCTGGGAGCAAGGCTGGGTAGCTCCCACAACCACCAGAGGGCAGTGATGCCCGCCCCCAAAAAAGAAGCCCTGGCAGCACAGTAAATAAAGCACCAAACTGGTAACAAAAAGATGGGACCAGGCACCAGCCATTCCGTAAAAGACAGGTGGCAGTCTGGCTTTATGAAGACTCAGAGGTCTTGGAAACCCTATGGGTCATCCACCCTATACTGCAGCTATGAGATGGAACCAACCGATGACAGGTTTCCATTGGCATACTATATTATAGTACCTCCCACCACGGGGCTTCAGCGTGAGCCCTAAGAAAATTCCACTCCCATTTAATTTCATTTTCCCACCAATTTTTTGAAACCCGTTTAGCTATAGCTATGTCCTTTTCCAACAACCCCGTTCCTTTAGTATTGCTCTCATTTTACAGACAAGAAAAACTAAACATGGGGCGGGGCCGTGTACAAGGGAGCAACCGTCACGGTGTTGGAGAAGGAAAACAATGTTTTGAAACTGTGGTAGCAATTGCCGAATAGTGCTTCATGCGATCGGACTATGGGATGATATGATGTCTGCACTAAATCCCAATAAGGTGGTTTTGGTTTAAAAAAAAAAAAAGGAAGAAAGAAAACCCAAACAGCCCACAACGTGGCCGCTCCACACTGAAAACCGCGTTTCACACCCCCCCCCTACACCACGCCCCACCCCTCGATTCGGAATCTACTTCCCAGCGACTGCGCCGACTCGGCGCTTGCCCCGCCCAGCCCCGCCCACCCCGCGGTCACGTGCCGGTGCGGGGGCGGAGCCAGTGCAGGGGCGGAGCCAGCGCGGGCACGTCCGTGCGCCTGCGCAGCGGAGGGCGACTCCGCTGAACCTACCTTGACGGGGCGGCCGCTGGGTCCCGTCGCGTCTCCGCACGGTTCGGTCGCCTGCCGGGGCTCGGGCCCAGGCACGGGCCCGGGCCCCCGGGACATGCCCCTCCGGAGAGCTCAGGGCGACGGTCCCGCCCCCAGCCGCTGGGCCGGCGGCACGAAGACAGGTACGGAAGCCGGTTGGGGCCCCGGAGCGGCCTGCGGGACGATCGCGGGGGCTGGGCGGCGGGGGTACGGGGCGGGGGGGGGGGGCGGGTAGGGGACACTGTCGGAGGGATGAGGCCGAGGCCGCGCCGGAGCAGGCAGGGCCCAAGCGGGCGGCACAGTCACGGGCTGAAGGGTCTGGTCACTTCCGATGGGCCGAGGGCCTGCGGAGGGGGGAGGGGGGGATCAGGAAGGCCAGAGGAGCCGCTGGCCGAACCGCGTCCTCCGTGGGGAGGGCGGGGACCCCGCGACCCTGGCTCGTTCCATGCGGGGCGACGTGGAATCGGGTCTGTCTGCGAGCTGAGACCAGGCCTCGCCCACGCGCTGGGGCAGTCGGGCCGCGGCCGCAGACCCCGCGCCCCCGCGCCCCCCGCTCCCGCGGCCGCCTGGGGGGTTGTGAAGCGGGCGCCCCAAACTTCATTCATCTTGATTTTACCCGGTGTCGCTGTGCCCTCTATCGCCTAAAACACCGTTCCCGCCCGCCCTGGACACTGCCCTCGTGTCAGTGAAGGAAGGAGCGCGAGTCCTGCGTGTGCGCACAGTCACCGCCGGGGCCACCCGCTGCCGCTGGCCAGGATCGAATTCCAGCCCTTACAGCCCTCCTGACCGCCACGCAGCCACTCTCTGTTTCTATGTCATCCATTTTCACGTTCCCTTCATTCTGCGAAACGCGAATGTTTCCTTTAAAAAAAAATTTTTAACTTTGTTGCATCTTAAGCAACAATCCTAATGCCATTTTGGTGTTCTGGCTTGTTACATGTTTGAATCCGGCGAACGTAGCTTACCCACGTGACAGAATTAGCAACATTCATCCTGTATCCCTTAAAATTGTCTCAGGAGGGGGGGGAGGGAAAGGGGAGGGTTTTTTTTAAAAGGGGCTTGTATCAAGGGCTCAGGTGGAAAATATTGGGAAATGTATGTGGAAATATGTGTGCAAATGTGCTTGATACAAATGATGTACTGAATGTTGTAGTAGCTGTAAGAGCCCCCAATAAAATTTTTAAAAAATTTAAAAAAAATTGTCTCAGGATCCCCCAGGAGGAAGAAGGTAGCTTTCCCACTTCCTGGTTCTCTGAGGAATAGTGCCCATGTTAGAGCAACTGCCTTTTGAGGAAACAGCTGGTGTCTTGCCTGAAATCGTTACCAGCCACCTCTTTCTCCTGTCCTGAGCCAGGGGGCTAGTGGAACTGCCTCCGCAGAAGACTCCTCTGGGCCCTTTCACGTCCTAACCTTTTGCCGGTATTTGTGTGACATCTGGCCTCATAGCCGAATATCAACACCCAACTGGCACAGGCCTTGTGACCTGTTTCTGGGTCCCGTTTGCCTCATCCTTCTGGATCTCAAGTCTTTACTCCTGTTTCCCCCCTCCCTCTCTCCTCCCATGCCTTCAATTTTACCCCTGGCCGGGTGATTGGGAAGAATTTAGATAAGAACTTAAATATATATATATATATACACAAATAGCATTTATTTGATAAAAGTAACACACGCTTATATGATATATAGGTTTGATAGTGAATAGCAACATATGTTTATATAATATATGTTTAATAATGTTTTATATATTTAATTTTATAATATATATGCTTCATCACATGAAAGTTCTTGGCAAAGTTACCAGGAGGCTTGCTTTGTGGCCTTTATGATCAGGGTGGTGTTGGTGGTTTTTCGTCCTTGTTGGCATGAAGCAGACACTCCTGGCCTATGCTAATCTCTGAGTTTCAGGCGGCCACCCTGGCTCGGGAGTGCCTCGTACTATGGGCACTACTTTATAGAAAGTGACGGGGGCTGAGCCCCAGTGGCGCACTGGCTGTGCGCGGGACGGCAGCCCACTGGGATGGAGGTTCAATTCCAGCTCCACGGAGCAAAGGCTGGGCCTCCTACTGCCACTAGTTGTGCGGCCAACTTGCCTTCAACTCAGGGTGGCCCATGGGCAACGGAGTGCAGCCCCGCCCTCTCTGGCGCCAGCTTCCCTCAGTGCACGGTTTTGAGTAAAGTGACCAGATTTTAAGCAGGACACCATATGGGGGTGGATGGGCCGGTGGGTGTTCTTGTTTAAAAATTTGGTCTATGGGCTGAACCCTGGGGGCATGGCGGTTGTGCGCGGGACTGTGGCCCACTGGGCTGGGAGGTTCAATTCCCGCTCAAAGGAGCAAAGGCTGGGCCCCCTACTCTCACCACCAGAGGGCAGTGATGCCCCCACCAAAAAAAAATTTTGGTCTATATGGAGCAACAAAAATTTTCATAGAACGCAAAAATGGTATTGTAGTATATCTACTATATCAGGATAAGGGACACATGCTAAAGAGCGGGACGTCTGGTCACTTTCGTTTTGAGTGCCTGTCACCGAGAGCGACCCCCCCTGGACAGTGTTCGCTTGAGATCCTCAGGGTTTCACGGGCTGAATTTTCAGAAGACGTTTGCTCTCTCACGCTCGGCCGCCTCTTTCATTGTCTTGATGCAGTCTAACGTGGTTAAATCTGAATTTAATTTCTGTGAAGCTTTCGTAACTCAGTAGGTGCAAATCATCAGCATGGAATTTTGTACTCTCACATAAGATTCCATTATGAAGTGTGTAAGATCATGCACGTCACCTAAGTCACTAAGTTGGGGGGAGGGGTGACATGATAAAAAAATGCTTTCTTTGGAAAACCTTTTAGAGGAAATTCAGCGAGTGGTCGTCTTCCTCAGCTTCCTGTTACTGTGAATTAGGTAGAGGGTCAGAGAGCGGACCCAGCACCTCAGGCTCCTCGTGTTCAGCTCCCTGCAGTCCCCGCGGTGGCAGAGCTGCTAGGCGTTGGGCTGCTAACTGCAAGGGCAGCCGTTTCAAACATCCAGGCGAAGCTGAGACTTTCTCATCCCTGCAAGCGGTCCAGACTCTGAACCCCGCCCGCAGGGGCACTTCTCCCCGGCCTAGAGAGTCGCTGTGAGTCAGTCCAGGGCCCATGGTATCTATCCCATTTCTTCCCTGTTTCCATTCCTCCTTCCTGAACCCTCCAAGGTAAACGCTGCCCTCTTGATCTCAAACGTTGATTCGTCTAACAGGAAAAGTGAGTTCAGCTCCTGACATGAAGGTCCATTGCCATGTGGGTCCCAGGTGGTCGCTGATGACTGAGTTTTATTCTTTTTTTGGAATTTTTTTGGGGGCATCACTGCCTCTGGTGGTCGTGGGAGCTACCCAGCGCTGCTCCTGAGAGCCGCCGCTGGATTTGAACCGCCAAGCCCACGGGCCGCAGTCCCGCACTCAACCACTTACGCCACCGGGGCTCAGCCCTGATGACTGAGTTTTGTACCACCCTTTACTCCCATTCTATTCAGGACCTTTACTGTGATCCAGGGTAGTGGAGGTGGAGGAGGAGGTAGTGGAGGTGGAGGAGGAGGTGGAGGGGGAGGATGTGGTGGAGATGGAGGGGGTGGTAGTGGAGGTGGTGGTGGAGGAGAAGGTGTTAGAAGTGGAGGAGATGGTGGTGGAGGTGATTGAGGAGGAGGAGGGGGTGGAAGGGTGGGGGTGGTAGTGGGGAAGGTGGAGGTGGAGGTGGTGGAGGGGGAGGAGGTGGGGTGATGGTGGTAATCGGGCACCATTCTAGTTCTTCTGGTCTCAGGGTTGTGGAGACTGATGTTTGCATGGACTGATTGTCTCCGTAACTCTCTATTTCCCGCTCCCTTTGATCCGCTGGACAGAGAAAGGTTAATGGCTTTTTAAAACCCCAGTTGCTGCTCCCTCTTGGGGCCCCGTTCTTCCCCAGTGAAGGATGCTCCCCCAGCCAGGAACGTTGGGTGCTGCCCGTTGCTGGGGGAAAGCAGGCCTCTGCTTCGGTTGTGTAGCCGAGATCATGAGGTACTTGAGCCCATAGCTGGACCTCAGCTGCCTTTTTCTGAACTATTGGTAAGAACTGCCGCTTCAGGGGTCTAAGGTCCATGATCGTGTCCATCGGAACCAGACAATGCCGTGTCTGGTTTCCTTTTAGAGCTGCTTTCCTTTTAGAGCTACTTTCCATTCATCAGGGTATTTATAGCACAGTCTTATATTTTACTGTCTGCTGTGGGGCAGTCAGTTAATGACATCAGGACTCTGCTATAAAGGAATGCGGAGGGACCTGGCTTCGGAATGGATAATACAGTTCTCTATAGAGAGGGACCGTAAGGGAATTGGAGAAGAAAGGGTCCAGGGAGGTTGAAAGGCCTGTATGCTGTATCATAAAAACACCCCAAACCAAAGTCCCTACATAAAGCTCACCTGAAGATCAAAAGGTGGCCAGCAAACCTCAGTTTCCTTCTTATTTCGCTGCCTGGTGTTCTCTGTGTCTGTCTGTAAATGAGCAGTTCCATTGAGGCAGCTGCCTGTCTGTCCCTGTCCTTTGTACCTACAGTTGGCCCCGATCTACCTGTAATTTACACATCTCGAACGCCCCAGAGTTTTCCCTTTTGATGTCACTGTGAAAGCCTGCCTGTTCGATGGTGCGGGGTGAGGTGGTGGGGGGAGCTCATGGAAGCATAGGTAGCCGTGGCTTCCTTATTGACGGCGAGCTTTTTGTCACGGCAAGCTGGGGCCCAGGAAGGTGGTGATGGCACGGGGATGGACAGCAGCTAACATCTACCCTTGAGCAACATCCCCCTCTCTGGGAAGCGCGAGTAGCTCTAGAGACAGGCCGATTTAAAGAGCTCCTGAGCGTATCCTTAGCTTGTTCTTAGTTTGAGGGAAATAATGTCACACCGGTCAAAATGTTCCAGGAGAACAACAGCGATGCCAAATCTTGTATTCAGCACATATTTGCTGGGTGTGCCCCCGCACGCACCCATACTCTCACCCATTGCCATCGAGTTCACCCAGCTCATAGCCACCCCAGAGCATAGGGGGGAGTGCCCCACAGGCTTCCAAAGGTATTGTCTCTATGGAAACCCTCATGGTGTCCCACCTCCCACCTTTCGCTTCTCAGACAAAGGATCTAACCACTGTGCCACTGGGGGGACCACAGAATGAGAAGACGTGTGATGTGGATTGAAAACAGAAACAGAGGGCTGAGCCCCGGTGGCGTAGTGGTTGTGCGCGGGACTGCGGCCCACTGGGATGGAGGTTCAATTCCAGCTCCACCGGAGCAAAGTCTGGGCCTCCTACTCCCACCACCAGAGGGCAGTGATGCCTAAAAGAAAAAGAAACAGAGTCTTTCATAGGCGCTAGAACTGGAGTTTGGGTTCAGAGCTCATTAGTATAAGGGCAACACAGAGAGGAATGCCAGCCAGTGGCCGGCTTCTCCTCCCCAAGATACAGTCAGTGGCTCCTCCGTGTCCCAGATTCAGAATGACACTGCGCACTTAAAAAGGAGGGAATGCACGGAGCAAAAAGGCCAATACCCATTTTCAATGTCAGCCTACATGGAGCAATGTTCAGTATTACAATTTAATAGTCGGTGACATGTAGGAACTCAAAGGCTAACAATATGCATCAATACCTGGTGGGTTGTTAAGTTGTTCTGGGGTCCTGTCGCATCGCCGTTCCCCTTTTAAATTTGGAATTCTATTTCGTTATAGCTTAGGTGAAAGTTGACAGGGCAAATTAGTTTCCTATTCAACAATGTATACACATTTTGTTTCATAACATTTATTGCAATCTCCGCAGTGTAACTATCCACCCCACCCCCCTTCTCAGGTGTCCATTCTCCTGGGTCCTGAGCTTTGTTTAGGAGGATGTGTCAGTGCTGCCATGGGTGGCTTGGCTGTTCTCAGGGACCCGCCTTCATCCTGGTACGCATGCTCACTTCGGGGCTAATCTAGTTGAAATGCGGCTCCAGGAGTGAGCTCAGCTCTGGTTTGGAAGAGCCTTTAAGTCCCAGCCTTTTGGTGGTTCCACTGGTCTCCACAGACCAGTCCATCTTTTTGAAACTCTGTGTGTGTGTGTGTGTGTGTGTGTGTGTGTGTGTGTGTGTGAGAGAGAGAGAGAGAGAGAGAGAGAGAGAGAGAATATTAAGTGGAGGCTTTACATTTCAGATCAATTTGTATCTTGTATTCAGCAGTTTAAACTACTTTTAAGCTCCCACCACCACCACCACCTTGATTTCACTCTCTTGTAGCTTAAGATTACTGTCTTCTGCTTCGCCTAGGTTAACACCTGTCTAACCCTCTAGCCCGTTGCTTCATCCTTCCATCATTGCCCTTCCCCATGGTAATTTCCAAAGTCTCATCCCTTTGGTATGAAAATGTTTGTCTTAGTACTGCCTCCTTATAACAGTGGCCTCATGTAATATTGATCCTTTTGTGATGGTCTAATTTCATTCAGCATACTGTAGGCTTTTTTTTTTTTTTTTTTTTTTTAGGCTTCACTGCCCTGGTGGTGGGAGTAGGAGGTCCAGCCTTTGCTCCTATGAGCAGGAATTGAACCTCCATCCCAGTGGGCTGCAGTCCCGCGCACAACCACTACGCCACCGGGGCTCAGCCCACTGTAGGCTTTTTATTTAAAACATTTTGTTCTACATTTTTCTCTCAGCCTGTCCAGTAGCTGGGCACCATCCAGTTCTTCTGGTCTCAGGTTAATGGAAGTTATGGTTCGTATGAGCTCTTGGCCCTTTGAACTGATTGCTTCCTTTAGTCTTTGATTTCCTTCGTTCCTCTTTGCACCAGATAGGAAGAGACAAGGAATTGTGCCTCAGATGGCCACTCGCAGGCCTTTAAGACTCCAATCTCTACTCTCCAAAGTAAAATGTATGGCATGATCTGTATGCATCATGTTAGACCAGATGATTACAGTGACCCCTGACCTATGGCCCTAAGGTCTCAAGCCCAGTGACTCAGCCCCTCAAGGTGTTAGGTTATAGCTAAGAAGTTGGCATAACTCCTCCCGCTGTGTGCGCTATATAACTAGATGTGTTTGTAGCATATACACATACTTACATAGAACTTGACTCTCCCAAACCTATATATGTTTGTATGTATGCTCCTATATGACATGGCACATCCATTCTATTTGTAGCTATGCCTACATACTTATTTGTAACCTAGCATTTGCTGTGACTGTTCCTGTCGGGTGGTGTGTGTGATAGTATTTGCCATTGCTGCCTCTCACCCTTGCATGCCTCCCAGGGTCCACCTGTGCCTTGCCCATGTCGTGCTGGCCTCTCTGCTATTGTCTGTTTCCCTTTGCTCAAGTGACTGTCTGTTCTCTAGGCAGTGAGTCTGTCCCGTAGCCCTCCAGCCCCCGCCCCCCAACCATTAAAAAAAATACACGTTTCTTTCTGTGTGTAAACCTTATCTATTGTCTTTTTATAGTAGTGAGCTCAGGCCCTTTTGTGGCTTGCTGCTTTCAGCAGGATGAATGCCCTCCAGGTTTGTCAGTGCTTTGGTGTTTGGGAGAGTCACCATTACTTTTCAGTGCTGCGTAGTATTCCATTGTGTTTAATTACCATCATAGCTTGTTCATTGATTCACTCAGGGGCACATGGACTGTTGTCATCATTTTTACTGTTCTGAATGGTGCCGTGATGAAGACCGGTGTGCATGTGGCTATTTGTGCTATAACTCCTATTTGTCTAGGATAGATTCATAGTAGTGTGTTTGCTAGATTAAATGGTGCCTT
>PVJH01030285.1:17500-24993 GCA_004026705.1 Nesogale talazaci
GTGGATGAATGTATGGATTCTGATGGGAAATATAAGAACCCCAATAAAAGTATTTAATTAAAAAGGGAAAAAAAGTACCACAATAGGGTCTCAGTTCAGCCTCTCCCGACTGGCTCCGTTGTCAGTCGTCATGCTCCCCCTGGACGCTGCAGCCCTTCCGGAGTGGAGTCTGCCCGTGTCCTCTTGCCTCTGCCCCCCCCCACCCCCACCCACCCAGAGGACTGCAAGTGAGTCACATCCCCAGCCCCGGGTCCAGCCTACGAGTGAATGGGAGGACGGCAGCCTGACGGACAGTCCCAGCTCAGCCAGAGCCCGGAGCACCTGCTCAGCCACTCGCGCGTTGGCCACGCTGGCGGAGGGGCCGGCACCGGCTCTCACGACTTTGGGTAGAGTCGCCTTCCGACTGGGCCGTGGGCGAGTGTCGGATCCGGCAGGGGCAGGCTGTTGCAGGCATGTAGGCTGGCACCTCGGAGCAGCCACGGAGCCATCTTGTGTAGCCAGGAGGACAGGTTCTTCTGGCTCAGAAGTCAGCTGTGTGGCCTACTGTCCTGTCTGCACTTCCTGTGGCTGTGTCCCCGGCGTCCTCACAGGCAGGGGGCCAAGCCCGTGTGCAACAGCAGCTTCCTCACGGTCTCGGATGCACACATCCCCACCTTCGGGGGACGGCTGGTCAGTGGAGGGGGTGGAGTGCTCCTTGTCTCCTCTCCCCCGTTTTAGGGGCACCCTTCCCAGGGGAACCTGGCCTCCAGCAGGCTCTTGCAGCGCCCAGTATTTATTACCAGCTCCGGGCTCACTGCCTGCTGACAGGCCTGGGTGCGTCTCTTGTCTAGCGCTCAGGGCACCCGTTCTTCACAACGCCAGCCACCAGCAGGAAGCCAGACGCTGCCCGCTCTGAGCCGTCGGTGTTCGGTGTCGGCCCATCCCGAGCCCTCTCTCCCTGCCCTTTGGGAGGTTGGGCGAACCGAGGCCAACAATCGCAGTGCAGCTGCCCGGGGGGTCTGGGGACGCCTGCACCGTCTGTCTCCCCCAAGGCCCCTGTGTGTGCCACGTGGAGCCTTCGGCTGGAGGGGTGCCCTGGCCGGCCTGGGCCTCACACCTCGCCCCCTGTGCTCCGCAGACCTGACCGCCAAGCGGAGAAAGAAGGTGGCGCACATATACGAGGCCCTGAACAGCGAGCCCGCCGACGTGGACGCCCTGCGGCGCCTGGCCATCGACGAAGGCGGCCTCCTGACTGACGAGATCCGGCAGGAAGTGTGGCCCAAGCTCCTCAACGTCAACACCACTGACCTCCCTCTCCTGTCAGGTACTCGCCTGGGTGACCATGGGGCAGGAGGGCGCCGGGGACCCCTGACGTTCGTGCTCCTCTCAGATCGTGAGCCAGGGAGCAAACCGCAAGCTCGGTAGGGGCTGCATGGGCCCCCCTGGGAGCAGGCCCCCTGCGAAGGAAAGGCCTGTTCAGAGCGGAGTGGACTGTGGAGGGGGCAGGGGCTGAAGAGAACCACCTGCGCCATCGTCTGGCGCCGGGAGTGCTGGTGTCGAGCCGGCGACGTGTTCCCAGGTCAGTGGCTAGCAACCAGTGGCCGCTCTGCGGGAGGAAGAAGACGCGTTCTACTGTGAAGAGTGAGCGTCTCTCTCAGACGCGCAGGGCCGTGCCGCCCTGTCCAACGGATCGTCTCCACGGCAGTGAGTTTGGTTCACTCTGAGCTGTACGGTTGTGTGCTGTAAGGCGCCCTCGCGTCGATTCCGGGGCAGCTGGAGTGCCGTGGGGGTGAGCCAGGCTGCCGGGAGAGAGGAGCCTTCAAGAGTTCTTTGAGGGCTGAGCCCCGGTGGCGTCGTGGTTGTGCGCGGGACTGTGGCCCACTGGGACGGAGGTTCAATTCCAGCAGTGGGGCTGGGCCTCCTACTCCCACCGCCGGAGAGCAGTGATGCCCAAAAAAAAAAAGAGTTCTTTGAGTTTTGAAAACGCCAAGATCCTTGTCGCTTCTCAAACCGTACCTCTGTGAAAGCTTCATCGTCAAGCGAGAGGCCCGAAGCCGTGCTGCCGAGCCCAGAGGCCCACTGTGGGGTCGGTTCTGCCGTGCCATCCCCGTGCGGGGCGCCGGGAGCTGACGGTGCTCTCCGCACCTGTCGGGCTGTGGCCCCTTGTGGCTGGAGCGCCACTGGTTGCCGCAGAGCTGCCGGGCAGCCCTTGGTCGACTGCATCCCTGCTCCACAGACAAGGATGTCCTGAGTCCGGAGCTGCACGTCTGTTCGGAAGACGGCGTCTGGGAGGGGAAGGACTGCCTCGGGCCCTCGGGCGCCCATCAGGGTCATGAGGGAAACAGACCCTCGTTGATGACAGCTAGAGTCTCACGTTCACACTCGTGTTCACCCAGTACTGGGCTTGTCTCCTCTGGGCGGTGTCTCGGTTTGTGAGTGTTGGAACCAGCCGAGAGAACAGCAGCTCTGTCTGTGTGCCCTGAACTGCCAGCCCCGTGCTCCCCAGACCATGTAGACGTTCGCGTTGGCTCAGTGGCCCGCGGCTTCCACAGCCCTGAGCTATGATTTGATACGCAGGGTAACAGAAGAGGTAGACGTGCAAGGGCGTGCCCCCCGCTGCACCACTGTGGCCAGGGACACCCCGACTGCCCTCCCTCAGGACCAGCACGTGTCCAGGGGGTTCCTCTTGCTGGCTCCCCATGTGACTTCCCGGACATCCTCCTGGAATACGTTCCTTTTCCTCCACAGGGAGGAACCTTCGGCAGGTCAGCAAGGACTACCAACAAGTGCTGCTGGACGTCCGGCGGTCTCTGCGGCGCTTTCCCCCTGGTGAGCCCCTGCCGCCCCTGCTGCCCCTCACCCCCTCCCCTCTGCCGTTCCTGCCAGCCTCCGGAGTCTCCCCAGAGACTTCACTCGGGGGACACTGCTGCCTCGGGACTGGCTGCTCTCCTAATCCACTGAGTCATTCTCTGAGTGACGCGGCCCCTCCCAGACCCCCACTCTGGCAGACTTGCTCTGACAGAGTGCTTCCACCCCCCCCTTACCCCCACACTTTAGGACCCCAGAAGGGCCTGTATGGGGATTGCTGCAGCCATTGGTCTGGCTTGAAAGTGCAGACTGGTTGAGAACCAGCCGCCCACAAGAACTGGCCATGTCCTCTCTAGAGGGCCGTCTTGTGGGACAGTGGTGGCGCAGTGGTGATGAGCTGAGCCGCTAACCATCAGGTCAGCAGTTTGAAACCAGCAGCCGTTCCTCGGGAGAACGTGAAGGCTCTCTTCTCTCGTAAAGAGTTGGCGTCGCTGAGCCCCGGTGGCGTAGTGGTTGTGCGCGGGACTGCGGCCCACTGGGACGGAGGTTCAATTCCAGCTCCACGGTGGGAGTAGGGCAGTAGGGCCTCCTACTCCCACCACCTCTACCACCAGAGGGCAGTAAGGTCCAAAAAACTTTAAAAAAAAAAAAAAAAAGAGTTAGCGTCTCAGAAAGCCACAAAGCGGGACGGTCCTACCTGAGTCAGGGCAGATTCAGTGAGGGAGACCAGCCCTGTGTGTGCGCAGAGAGGCCGCTCAGAATTGCCCTCCACCCCACCCACGCCCGCCCTGCTCACTTTTCACTCTGGTCAGCAAGATCGGAAGGTTTTAGTTGGAGTACATGGGTTTGTGTGCTCATTTTTGAGGGGATGTTTAAATCGATATAACATCTATATAGTCCATCCGCAGGTGGAAATTTCCATGTCAGCTTCATGTTCCTTTTTTTTAATACAGATGCATAATTTTTGTTTCCCTACATAAGTGGCATCAGGGTCAATATTTTTATAAGTGACTGTACTAGCTACTTAGTCCATCCCAAAGAGAATGAAGGTTTCTGGGGATTTAGCTCCATCCGTGCAGTTGTTTTTACATTATTAACTGGGAAAAAACAGAGTCACCGAAAGATTAAGTAGTCAGTCGGAGCCGAGTCAGGCCCTCTCTCCCATTGAAACTTTGGAAGTGTTGCTTGATGTGATGAGGCGTGTGCAGGAGCGTTATCCTGGCAGGAAGCACTCTACAGCGCTGTGCTAGAGCTTTGCCCAGCTTTCTCCAAACAACTCTCAGACTAAGTAGGTGCCTTTCAGAAAGTCACCAAGCAACATGCTTGTGCATCCCCCCAACTGTTGCCGTGATCCCTGCTCTTGATTGTGCAAAGCGTCAGGCTTGTACTGCTAAAGCCACATGTCACCTGCGGTTAAAATTCTCCAAAGAAATGCTTCAGTGTCTTGCGCCCAGGTCTTAAAAATTTCCATGGAAAGCCCTGCCTGCCCTTGGCTGCGGCAGATCGGTGTGGCACCCACTGAGCAGGAAGTTTGCTCCACTTGAATTTTTCAGTCAGAATGGTGTAAGTTGAGACCCCCAGGATGTTGACTGTTGTTTCTACTGTTGTCCTCTTTAGTCAGGGCACCAATAAGATTCATTTTCCCCTTCAAACACTGATGTGGATCATCTGCTGCTTCTACCCACCTCTTCCATGTCATCTCATACCTTCTTACATTAAGCCATCCTTTTATAAACGGATGGTTTCTTTGGAGCACCGTTCTGTAAACTTTCTATAAGTCGTCAATCATTTTCATGCTCCTTTTCAGTTTATGTTGCCCTGGGCTTGCTGACCTTTATAACAAATTCGAACAAGGTGTAATTTTTCCTCTTTCTCATCACATTACCTACCTACAGTACTGGATCGATTCCATTTTATTTTATTATTTTGCAGTGTGTTTTTCTGAGAGAGTTGGGTTAATATGGGCATGAGGTGAGCGTTGCTCTTATCTTAAGCTCCGTGTTCAGTTTAGTCTTATCAGTCTAGGCCCCGACAGCAGCGGCTTCCTTTCAGAGTATGCGCGTCAACTGGCAGAATAGTTGGGACCGGGAAGTCGTGCTGGGACTGGCTCTCCTGAAACCTTAAGCAGGGCCGAGTTGTGGCATTTTAAGCTAAAAGCTCGGCTTAACCGAGAAGCCACGCTAACCCACTGCATCTTCAGGTCAAAGGGCTAGTTAGCGCCTCTGTAAGATCTGCTTTGGGGGCTGCGCCCCGGTGGCGTAATGGTTGTGCGTGGGACTGCGGCCCACTGGGACGGAGGTTCACTTCTTGAAAAAGACTGGGCCTCCTACTCCCACCACCAGGGCAGTGATGCCTTAAAAAAAAAAAAAAAAAAAAGATTTGCTTTGGTTAAAAGGAGAACACACAGCATTTAAATTATTATCCTAGATCATTTCAGGCCTGCAGAGAAGTACCAAAAATAAGACAAGGGATCCCCAGGCACCTTTTGCGCCAACTTCCTTCTGTGCTAACATTCCACATTTGCCTTGCTGCGTAGTGCTGTCTCGTGCAACACGCACGCACGCACGCACACGTGCACACACACACGCACACGCGCGTAAGTTGCAAGGAAGCAACCTAAGTGCCCCCCACAGCTGCGTGGCTGGGTAAGGAACCGGTCGTGGTGACACCCAGTGAAGGACCCCCTCAGTAAGGAGAGAGCTTGAGGCTACCCGAGGGCAATCTCCAGAGGGAAGTTAAGTCCGTCACCAAACACCAGCGCGTCTCGGGGTCCTGTGGGTGGGACGTGGCATGAGCTGGCAGCCCTCCGCAGCACGCCCCAGATGGGGGCGCTCGTCTCTGAAGCCCGCTGCGGGCCGGCTGCTCCTGGGTGCTCAGTGCTCCTCCCCCGCCTCCCCCCCCCCCGCCCACAGGGATGCCCGACGAGCAGAGAGAGGGCCTCCAGGAAGAGCTGATTGACGTCATCCTCCTCGTCTTGGAGCAGAACCCGCAGCTGCACTACTACCAGGGCTACCACGACATCGTGGTCACGTTCCTGCTGGTGGTGGGCGAGAGGCTGGCCACGCCCCTGGTGGAGAAGCTGTCCACCCACCACCTCAGGTACGGAGGCCGTCAGCTTCTCATCCACTTTTTCCGAGTCGGACGGAGCCCCACTCCGGTCCTTGTCCACCTTTGATGGGACCGAATTCTCTCCCTCCAGGGATTTCATGGAACCAACAATGGACAACACCAAGCATATATTAAACTATCTGATGCCCATCATTGACCAGGTGAACCCAGAACTCCACGACTTCATGCAGAGGTACATACGTGGCCACCTCTCCGCGTGCACACACCTTACGCTTGCTCTTCCTCCAGGAGTCCGGCTCTCGGCCATCAGCGCTTCCTGCCGCGGAGGGAGGCGGACACTGTGCGGAGCTGCCCTGTGCACTTGCCAGCTCCCCGGGCCAGGCGGCTCGGTGCAGTCTTGGAGCACTTTGGGGGGTGCAGGAGAGGCCGCAGCTCCCGCCCGAGGAGCTCGTGTCCAGCTCAGAGGGGACCAGGGTGGGCACGCCACAGTAGGCTTGGAGGGGCTGCCACAGAGGAGGAGAGAGTCTTAAGGGATCGCCGGGGTCGTGTGGGTCAGAGGCGGGGCAACTGGTTCTTGGCACATCTCCTGTGATGGGTCCTTTCCTCCTGTTGGAAATGTGCCTCTAATCAATTCGAGCTTGCTGCTTACTTACTTAACTGGTTTTAGTTTGAACCCTTGTCGCGTGGGTCTTTTTCTCTCATTTTGTAACAACTGTGTCTTAGTTGTTGTGGAGTTCTGTTTACTGAAAAACATATTCCAGTGTTTTCAAGCCTGAGCACAGACAGAAAGGCCTCCAGGACCCTGAAGTGCTGAGTGTCGTGATCGTGGGTACATTGTCCACATGATCTTTATGAGGAAGAGGTGATGGGAAACCTGTTTCCCTTCTGCTTCCTTCTCCCCGGTACTGAGGGGAGCCGGAGAAAGGGCGGGGTGCGCCAGCAGGGGGTAACGACCGGGTTTCCTTTGCTCCTAGTGCTGAAGTGGGGACCATCTTTGCGCTCAGCTGGCTCATCACCTGGTTTGGACACGTCCTGTCTGACTTCAGGCACGTCGTGCGGTTATACGACTTCTTCCTGGCCTGCCACCCTCTGATGCCCATTTACTTTGCAGCTGTGGTAGGTACGGCCCACGAGCCAGCATCTCGGTGCAGTGTCCCCTGCCCAGCTTGAATGACCCTCCCTTCTGAGCAGGGCCCTGCCCTCCTGGGGGTCTGAGGCTCTGTGTGGCACTGCCCCGAGGGGTGGCCGGGGATCGGTCTGTGTGCACAAGCCTTTCGAGTCTTAAAGCACGTGCTGAGAGAGAGGGGCTCCCTGCTGGCATCTCCTGGGCCCCGCCCATCCGCACGCAATTAGGGACAGACGGGGTCCCCAGGTGGAGGACAAGACCTTAGAAGGTGTGCAGGAGCAGGGGCCTGGTGGCCCTGTGGGCCGCGTGTCAGTCTGCTCGCCACACACTGGCAGGTCAGGGAAAGACAAGGCGGTCTCCTTACAAGGAGAGTTCCAGCCCTGGGCGCCCCAGTTCAAGTCTGTGAGTCAGAATAACCCCCGGCTGCTGTGGAGGGAAGGTGTGAAGGGGGGGGGCACGGCTAGTGGATCCTTTTTTTAAATTTTATAAATCATAATATGGGGGGCTCGGG